>APFE031352772.1:175437-211865 GCA_000404065.3 Pinus taeda
TTTTGATTAGAAATTAATAATTAATTATTAATTGTTAATTATTTAATATAAATATGAATTAAGGATTATTGATTAAAAGATAATTGGATTAATATAATTATTATTTGTTAGTTAATGGATTAATATTATTATTATTATTATTATTATTTAATTATTATTATTATTATTACACTAAGGGGTTAATTTTTCTGATTAGGGGAAGCCAGCTTCCACTAATCTCCATACCGCTGTCTCTGTTGAGATTGTGCGGGTGTTTGATAATCTCCAGGGCTTCTCTGATCTTTCGTTTATGCTGCTGCTCCTCCCTGGCGATAATGGAGGCGCTTTCCAGTAAGACATGGTGTTTGGTTTTCGACGAGTGTTCTGCAAGGGCGGAGGAACGAGACCTTTCATTTTTAATATCAGCCCCATGTTCTTTGAGTCTGGTTTGTAGAGAACGACCGGTTTCACCAATGTAAAAATATAAAATAAAATCTTCTAATATTTTTTTAAATATTTTAAGTTTATATTATAAGCGGAAGTAATTTTTTTATTACATAAATAGTGTAGTTTATTATTATTTATGCTAAATTACTATATTAACATCATCTTCTTTTTTTAAGTAAAATGATTTCTTCTTAAAGAATTTAAATAGTGATTTACATTTCTTAATTTATAAGTGTAACATTGAAATCCTTTATCATAATTTTACTAAACCCCTACATGTTATCGTTACCAAGTTCTCTACTAAGGTGTCATATAAAAAAACAATGATGGTGATAATTAATGTTGATTCAGACTTATATGGTCTACTAAACCTTAAGAAGATGAGAGTTGATTAAAAGTAATTTATGAATCCTCATGCAAAACATGTTATATAACTTCTTCTTATACATAATATACCTATTTATAGTCTTGTTTTGAATCGGGGAAAACTTCCTTTAATCAAGAGGATAGGGTAGTGAACATTTCCTTACTCTTGAGGTTCTAGGTATACAAATTACTTTTAGATTTGTTAAATCTTTCTCCATGATTTTCTTCATAAACTACAACACCTAGCCTCACATCCATATGAGATAAGAAAGTGATTAGCGATGCTCCTAGTAAAACATTAAAACTTGATAATATAAATGTGTACAAATATCTTATTAAAAGAAAGGGCAAATGCTATATGAAAAGAAAGAAAGAAAGAGAAACTCTTACACCTTTCTATGTCTAACTCTAGAAAATTTTGAAGGAAAATTCCAATTCCTAAGACTAAAGAAAAATTGATTCCATTGAAGAACTAGGATATTTACCTTAAAAACATTGATTATGATCCCTTAATGCCATAGACACCATTTCAATGTTCTTATCATGTATAATAACTTTTCTTTGGAGGAAAATGAGTTTTAGATAAAATAGCTCATTAACTGGAACCTAAGAACATTGAAAGCTACCAAAGCTGAAATTTCTAAAATGGGAGGACCTATTCTCATCTCATTGTTATCACATAAAAATTGATCACCTAGCCATAATTAATTAGGTGTATCTAACTATAGTGTATAGAATGAGTTTATACACATTAAAACCTACTTTCACCTTAGGAAATAACCTAAGGAACCACTTTTACTAAATTGTCCCAATTAATTATTTTAGCTACATGAGAATAACCCATAGACTCATTAATTTTACATTATTATCATATTTTTATCCATTAAAGTGGAAATAATTCAAAATATTTTCATTCACATTTTTTGTTTCCATAGGAATAATTCAATAAATTAGTTATTTATTGATTATTCCTTAATGCTTAAAACATTCTCATAGAAATAATTTATTAAATCATTATTTATAAATTATTTCAAACTTATTTTACTATTTCACATACAAAGAATTTATTAAACCCATTTATTTATTAATTATTTCTTATCACTTCACCTATTTTTATTAATTAACTCAATGAATCATTATTTTTTGAGTTACTTATCTAAATAAAGGTTATTGACCATTTCTTTGACCTTTTCCTCTCTATAAAAAAATTGGTTAGATCTTGATTTGGTCAAACAAATGTTTTATTTTTTGACCACATCAAATATAACCTAGCATTTTATTACAAATAGCAAAGTTTTGTCTCATTGTTTCACATTACCATTATCATCATCCAACCTTTCATGTTATGAAACTTGAGTGTTCTTCACTAGGACCTCATCTCTTTTTTTCTTTTTTCCTTCGAATATTTTATCTAGTTTGGAGAGAGGGAATCACCGTAACTACAAATAAAGGATCTCAAAGAAAGCTCCCATGGAGGTGTTGTAGCTGCTACAAACCCCTCCAAAAATTTTCCTATATTCAATTTTGGATCCTCCTTCTAGTCATGTGATTTGTATTTTTGAGGTATTAAGGTCATTCATAGTCTTATTTTTCTAAGTGTCAAGTCTTCTTCTAAGATTCTCAAGTGTCACAACTACTTCTCTTGCATACCCAACTTATGAAGCCCCTCAACTATGCACTCCTTTCAAGCAGTTACAATGCACTTCATGATGATATTTAATCATTTTCAACAGTAACTTTGAAACCTATGGTAATTTATAGTTAGCATCTTGTGAAGATAGGCTTGTGCATGACCTGATCATAGTAATTGCACAACCACTTGTGGTAGTCAACTATGGAGTCCATTTTCCTAGTCAATTGGTAGTGTCTAGTGATAGCAACAGTGTGTGCCTTAATAATAGGGATTGCACAATCCTTTTTGGTAGTCAGTTGCACAACTCCTTGCAGTAAGTAGTTGTGCAATCTCTTGAGATAGTTAACTACACAATCCACTGTGCCAATCAAATGTGATTTTCCTAAAGATAGTCAAATGTACACTTCTTGGTGATAGATAGTGCGCACTCCTTATGGATAATTAATGTGCACCACTTCATTATAGTGTTGGAACACTTTCCAAAGTTAGCATTTTCACAAGTGGCAGTTAACTAACCTTAGCTCCTAGATTTATGACATGCATGCACAAAACCCTAACCCTAGTTGTATGAGTTATCACCTATATAAAAAGTTAGTATGAAGACCATTCTCATAGTCATCTTTGGATCGTTGTGCATTTCTTGAGCACAAGAAGGTTTTGGTTGCAAGTGTACCACTATTCCGGGTAAGTTTCGCAATTGTCACATTTATTTGATTTTGATTTCACTTTTGTCAATTTTTATTTCACAAGTGTCGTTTATGCCTTCTTTATCCATTTTAAGTATCTCTTTTGCTACTTTTATCTTTTGCATCTGTCATTTCTCTCTTACGTGCTTTGTTTCTAATGTGTCTCTTCATAGTCTATGATCTTTCACATTTTGTAATAATTGTGAGTGAATATATATGAATGCATGGTATTCCTTTCATTCTAAAAATTATCATTTCTTGTTGTTGATCCCTACTTAGCTAGATTTTGAGTTTATCTGCATCCCTATCTCCTCAAATATAATGCATTTCTCTGTTATAAGTAACAAATCTCAAGCCTTTCTCTCTATTGATCCAACATGTGCACCTCCCAAGGCTCTCCTCCCTTTAACTACACATTGTGCAACTCTAGTCAGCAGTGGTGCCATCCTTGCCCACTGTGATTGAGAACTGTGCAACCCCTATCCTCAATTGTGCACTACACACTTCCAGTGAGTAGCAAGTCATCTCCTTATCCACTATTAATACAAACTACGCAGTCAAGTGGCCCTCTCTCCTATAAATTGCACATTGCATAATTCTAGAGCTCATAACTCCATTCTAGCCTCTTTATGATCCATCATGCACATTCTCTCCTCATTTCCATTGCGCAATGCACACTTTCAGTGACTAGTCAAGTCACCCTGCCTCTTGTGCTCAATGCTTGGACAATATTCCTTCTTAGTGGTTGTCTCTTATGTTTGATAGTTTGTTAGAATAGGTGGTTTTTGTGGGACTAATTTTGTGTTTCCATGAGAGAATCTACACTTCCAAGTGCTACAGATTTAGAACACATCACCTTCTCATCTTCCATTAATACCATGCCTCCAATCACAAGGAAATGACCATCCAAGGAGGACACTGAAATCAGTATTGAAGCTGCTTCATGTACATTTCATGAGTGAAAGAGTAATTTTTCAACCATACATATGTATTTATTCACATTGAAAATTTGGTTGAAAAATCACATATACCAGCCATGCATAGGAGACATGTTTTTCAGCCATGTGTGGTCTAGGGCATCGCACATCAGTGAATTGACGTGACATCAAGGTGACAAAGCTAAAACATTGTGATATCGCGATGTTGTGATATGATAGTGTAGATCACCAGGGAAGGGCTGATTGCGATTAACAAAGAAATTCAACGCAAAACCAAGAGCAGGCGGGCCTTTTCTCTCTCCTCCAACAAGACACATGGAAGCATAGGATTTGTCCTGATAAAGTCACAAGGAATCTGATGTCAGCATGACATGGCAGTGCAGAGGGACGCGTGGCATGCTCATATGACATTTTCAGGGGTCATATGGGGACATATCTGAGTGACATGTGTCACCACTCATAAAGAAACACATGGCAGTGATGACCTCATTAATCCACAATCAACAATCGGGAGGTAGTTATGCATTATGTGTCACGAGGAATTCACTAATTACGAACCTCAGATTGGAAAGGGGCTCCGATAAGGGGGGCTAGTCGATGGTCATGGGAAGAGCAAAGAACCAAGAGCAAAGTAGGACAAGAAACCCCACATATCGGCGATCGCAAGGGCCAAAGGAAGCAAATAAAGGCAGAGCCATGAAACCGTCAAACGCTGATAACATTAAAAGATGTTGAGAAGAAACTGACGATATAAAGGTCAAGCCCCAAGTCACAGCCCTAGGTCCTATGATGCAGAAACACTGAAAGGGGATAAACCATAGGGTGCCAAAGGAGATCGGCGTTTGCAAGTTATAAATATTGTTTAGTTTTAAATCTCCCAATCTCTGAGCTCTGATACACTTGTATTAACTGCTTCACATGGCATATATAACTTCGATAATCGTAGTATAGAGCTTTGAAGGTGGAAGGATCGACAGCTGAAATATTAAATGAAAGCATGGCGCGGGGGAAAATCAGTATGGACTCATGAATATTAATGGCTCAACATGGAGCTCCACTCAGTCATAAATGCAAAGGACTGCCAGGGAAAAATTGGTGTTTCTTTGTGACAAGAAAACTCAGTTGCCCACTCCCAACTCCAAAGAATGAGCAAGCCAAACAGTTAAGACCGAAAGTGACAGGTGAATTGTCGAAGCATCGTGGTAGAGACATGGCTTAATCAGAGGTGATTATAGGGACAACAAAGAGATATTTTCCTCACCATCTTTCAGTTTTTCTTTAGTTCTAATTACTCTATAATTTCTATGTATTTTAAAAGAAGGGAATCAAATCCCAATGAAATCATTTTTGGGTAGAAAATCTATCCTAGGTTGAGGTAGCTAGTCTGTCAGACAGTTGGCCCTTGGCTGAGATTTTTTGTAAACTATTGATTCAAATACCCCTTCTCTATATAAATAAGGGGAAGAAAGACTTAATATAGGTTCCAGAATTATGCACCCGCAGTGGTCCAAATTCTATGGTTCCATTTTTGGTTCTAAATGTGTGTTCATGAGGGACTTGAATGATACACATGTTGAATGTAATGGATTGGTTACTGGGACCCTTCAAGTATTAATGAAATTATTCTGGTGATTCCAAGCAGATCAATGTGTAGTATGTTTCCTCTTATGTTTATCACTTCATGTATGTTTTCCTCCCTTTTAAATAATGTAGTCAAGCTATTGGTTTCTCCCCTTATTCATGATTGTATATTTGTTACCATGTAGCAATAGTACCTGTGCTAGTTATAGATTTACTTAAGTACCTATAATATGCCCATATTTGCTTGATATTTTGGAAACAAATGTGCCCATGAGGTATATGGCCTGAAAACCTTCATTTTCACTCCACTGATTCTAACATTCCACCTCTTCAATCTTCCATACCTTTGTCAGGACATCAAAGCTTAGGATTTTGTTACAGCCCTATGCATCAAATATCCCCCTTTCTCTCTTCCTCTTCACCTTTACTACAACTACAATATCAAGCTACGTGATTGTTGTGTGTCGGCCACCAGAACAAGGCATTTCTCTTTGGGATTGGCCCGATTTACCCCCTGAGCATTTGGATCTATGTATCGTCTTGATTTTACCTAGATGACAGACTATTGAACCAAGCCCCCTTTATTCTCTTTTAATTACATGACAATTGGATTGTTGCAGAAACCCCCCTCACAGATAATCTTCCATGCACTCCTATGTTTTAAGATGTCCTAAGAATTGGTCTACAATCAACCCAGAGGTTGTCTCTAGGAATCTTTATATGTCCCCTGAAGCAATCATGCTGCAAGTGTCATTAAAAGCGACAACATCTTTCTAGCATCGTTTACAAGGAAGGGATTAGAATATTTTTCCTTGGGTACAGATTTTTTTTACATTCCCTTTACGGTAAACATCCTGGCAACTCCACTATCCATATCTCTATTTTATCATCCTAGCTTTCAATCAAACTCATACTCGCTCTGATGCTAGAGCAACTGAAAACGTTCCATACCTTTGAACCTAAAATCACTTATCTAGGAAGATTTTCGAAATGGCCATTCCTAAATTCTTGCCCAACAAATTTTCTCCACCCGATTTTTCTTCTATTTTTGGTTATCCCAATCATGTCCCTTTGTTTCATGAATGGTATCCCTATTTTCCTAGATACACTGGAAGCACAGATAGAAGGCCTGACCAGCCAGTACCTAAAAGAATTTCATGAATACATGGAACAATAGGGCATTTTTCTTGAAGATGTACAAATGAAATTGTTCATGTATTCTTTAGAGGAGGATACTATAGTTTGGTATAAAACAATACCTCATGGCAGCATATCCTCCCCAAATTTGTTTCATAAAGCATTCCATCTTTATTGCAAAAGATTATATCCACCGAATGCTCTGTTTGAAGATTGTTGTGCACATTTTAATGATAAATATATTCCCAAGGTTGATGACCCTGCTGAAGATGTTTGTGGAGCTCCACTCCAAGAAAACATCTACGCGCATCAAGAAGCATCACCTAATGACCAAGAAAGCAAATGAGGAAACATCATCGAGCTACAGATAAACTCTCAAGGGTCTTATTCGGTTGAATCTGATGTTTCTCTTTCTTATGATGTATATGACTATGATGGAGAGTCAAGTGATGCATAGCCACAACAATCCCAGTCATGGGAAGCTACACAAGAAGAAGAGGCCCACTAGGAGGTCAGCAAAGAGGATCTAGTTTACAATGCACATCCTTCGCCTAGAGAACAAGATCAAGAACTTCCTTCGATTTATGATTCATATTATTTAGAGAAGAATGAGATGGTCGAGGATTGTCAAATGGATCCACTTGCTAGCAAGTGGGGAGAAGGCTCCCATTAGCCAATTCTTCAAGAAGAGCCCAAAGTTGAAGGACCAAGCAGTGTCTGTGATCACTTATTGTAGAAAGGTCCATGTCGGGAATTTTTCAGTAGCTCCTCCAGTCTATGACTCTTAAATTTCAGAAACTGAAGATTCTATTGTAGATTTCCAAGAGGGTTGGCCCATTGAAAAATGGGTGGTAAAAGATCAGCAACAAGTTTTTCTTGAAAAATCTAAAGCTGAGGAGCTAAATAGGGTTTGTGGCTACCCTGACCAAGAAGATATTGGTCAGCGAACTGTCTATGAAAAAGAGGCAGCTGAAAATGTTTCTTGTCATTTATATGACCATGTAGCTGATTACATGACCACATTCTTATGTCAGCAGCAGAGGTTATTCTTGGAGTATGCATCAAGTTCTTTGTTTGAAGATTTTTTATGGTGCATGTTTATTTTAATTTTTAAACTTTAGCAGCATAAAGGCATTAGGTCCAACACCCAAATGTTGGCCTGGCTCCATTGGAGGGTTGAACTCATTTAGGTGAATCGAGCCCTATATTTAAGTAGAAGTGTATATAAATAGGCTCACTAGCTAAGCATTTAATTTATAGTTGTTAGAATTTTTATTTTGCATTCTAGTTTGATGAGGAAAGTACTCCCAGAAAATGAAGTCCCGTGGAGTTTTTTTGGTTGTATAAATTCATTACATTTTTAACTCCATGCCCAATGCTGAAGGATATTGGTCTGCATGTTCTCAACACCTTGTCAGCAAGGCATTGTCCCCCGGTAGAGCCAATGTTGTCAATCACTCTTAAATGTGTTTTCAGCTATCAAAAGAGTGAAAAAGAGAAATGAATTTTGAAGCCATTTCCCAAGCCACAAAAGCTCTTAAAGCTTAATCAGAACCTCTGCATTGCATATTTCTCAAAACGATATTTCCAATGGTATATCGAAGTCTGAAAATGGACTTCTAAATCAAAAGGATCAGATTGAAGATACCCTTTGAAAGCCAGAAAACAAAGAGAAAATTACTAGGGATAAGGCTCATCGCAAATCACAATCGGGGCTTTTCTAAAGCAACAATAGGGGAACATAGTGAAATATGTGATCGTTCGATCACTGATATCACAAATCATAGATCGGAGGTCCATGGCCCATAGTCTAATCAGAGTATTAGCGATCGGTGTTGTCAAAGTATCAATCCTAACCAAATTGCGATCAGTGATCGTCGATATCGAAAAATCGGTTTCAAGGTCCAGTCTTATTGGAAATTAGCAGCTCCAGGAAATCGCACATTGGTAAATCAGTGTGACGGCAAGGTGACAAAGCTAAAACATTGGGATATCGCGATGTTGCAATATGATAGTGTAATTCACTAGGGAAGAGTTGATTGTGATTAACAAATAAATTCAGCACAAAACCAAGGGCAGGCGGGCCTTTTCTATCTCCTCAAACAGGATGCGTGGCAGCACAGGATTGGTCCTAATAAAGACACATGGGAGCTGACATTAGTATGACATGGCGGTGCGGAGGGACACGTGGCATGCTGATTTGACATTTTCAAGGGTCATATGGGGACATATCCGAGTGACACGTGTCACCACTCGGGAAGCAGCGCGTGGTAATGATGATGTCATCAATCGACAATCGGTGATCGGGGGGTAGTTGCGCACTGTGCATCATGAGGAATTTGTCGATTGTGAACCTCTGATTGGAAAGGGGCTTCGATAAGTGGCGCTAGCCGATGGTCATGGGAAGAGTGAAGAACAAAGAGCGGAGCAGGACAAGCAACCCCACATATCGGAGATCGCAAGGGCCAAAGGAAGCAAATAAAGGCGGCGTCATGAAACCATCGAACATCGTAACATTAATATCTGTCAATAAGAAACCATCGATATAAATTCCGAACCTCAGGTCACATCCCTTGGTCCTATGATGCAGAAACACTAAAAGGGGCTAAACTATAGGGGTCCAAAGGAGATCGGCATTCGCAAGTTATAAGCCTGTTTAATTTTAAAGCCCCTTATCTCTTAGATCTTATAAACTTGTATTAACTGCTTCACATGGAATATATGGCTCTGATAAGTGTAGTACAGAGCTTTGAAGGTGGATGGGTCGACAGCTGAAATATTAAATGAAAGCATGGCGCGGGGGAAAATCAGTATGGGAGAACTCAGTTAGATTAATGGCTCAGCATGGAACTCCACTTAGTCATAAACACAAAGTATTGCCTGGGAAAACTTTGTTGTTGCTCTGTGACAAGAAAACTCAATTTCCCACTCCCAACTCCAAAGAACAAGCAAGCCAAACAGTTAAGACCAAAAGCGATAGGTGAACTAGCCAAAGCATCGTGGCAGAGACGTGGCTTGGTAGAGGCAATTACAGGGACAGAAAAGAGATATTTTCCTCACCATATTTCATTTTTTCTTTAGTTTTGATTACTCTATAATTTCTGTGTATTTTAAAAGAAGGGAATCGAATCCCGATGAAATCATTTTTGGGTAGCAGAGCTATCATAGGTTGAGGCAGCTAGTCTGTCAGACATCCCGCCCTTGGCTGAGATATTTTGTAAACTGTTGATTCAAATCCCCCCTTATTTGTATAAATAAGGGGGAGAAATACTTAAGATAGGTTCCGGAATTCTACACCCACAGTGGTCCAAATTCTATGGTTCCATTTTTGGTTCTAAATGCTTGTTCATGGGGGACTTGAACAATATGCATGTTGAATGTAATGGATTGGTTATTGGGACCCTTCAAGTATTAATTAAGCTATGTTGGTGATTCCAAGTAGATCAATGCGCAGTGTATTTCCTCTTATGTTTATCACTTCATGTATGTTTTTCTCCCTTTGAAATAGTGTAGTCAAGTTGTTGGTTTCTCCCCTTATTCATGATTGTATATTTGTTACCAAGTAGCAAAAGTACATGTGCTAGTTACAGATTTACTTAAGTACCTGTAATATGCCCATATTTGCTTGAGATTTTGGATACAAATGTGCCCATGAGGTATATGACTTGAAAACCTTCATTTTCACTCAACTGATTCTAACATTCCACCTCTTCAATCTTGCATACCTATGTCAGTACATTGAAGCTTAGGATTCTGTTACAACCATATGCATCGAATCTCCCCCTTTCTCTCTTCCTCTTCACCTTTACTACAACTGCAATATTAAGTTTTGTGATAGTTGTGTGTCGGCCACCAGAACAAGGCATTTCTATTTGGGATTGGCCCAATTTACCCCCTGAGCATTTGGATCCATGTATCGGCTTGATTTTACCTAGATGACAAACTATTGAACCAAGCCCCCTTTATTCTCTTTTAATTACGTGACAATTGGAGTGTTGCAGATCCTCCCTCACAAATAATCTTCCATGCACTCCTCTATTTAAGATGTCATGGGCACTGGTCTACAATCAACCCAGAGGATGTCTCTAGGAAGCTTTCTATGTCCCCTGAAGCACTTGTGTTGCAGGTGTCGTTATAAGCGACAACACTTTCATTGTATATCATTGGGTCATGTATAGGTTAAGTATTTGGTCCATGTGGAGAAACCTATTTTATATGACCAGGAGGCACTGGCAGCAATATATTGTATGTACATCAACATAGAAAGATGTTTTATAGCCTCACTACATGTTCAAGGGCAGTAGTAAAAGGAAGCATGGTATGGCATCATTCACATAAAGGCATGGTGTCGGTGTTCGCAAGGAGGCATTTTGGTGTGTTGGCACGAGGAGTTGATTTGTTTTCTTCTACATATCAGTTGATATCAACAGTGTTTATCTGTACTCATCCACCCTTTTCCATTGATGTTGAAGGGAGGGAGTGACAACCATAAGAGGGAATGAGACCAGCTTTTAGTAATGTGATTGTAGCTTGACATCAATGCCAACGAGGGAGCATGTTGGACATGTTGTCTCACGATGTTGGCATTGATGTCAACCCGCTATGATCCTCATACTGTCAACCTAGTTGTGGTTTTCTCATGATCCTATTGGTTTACAGAGTCTGATGATGTTGAAATTGACATGGTGGCCCTCATGATCATGTTGATTTACAAATATGCTTAGCAACTAGAGTTTATAATGCTATTTTTCAACCTAATATGTTAACTTAAGGTGTTTGCCAAGGAGCTAGCTAAGCAGTTTATTTTGTTGGCATTAATACCAACTAGATTGGAGGCCTTGGCATGTGATCAGTTGAACAGGTTTGAAGGGTGTCACATGATGTTCAGAGGCTTAACATGAGTTTGTAGTGGATTTCCATGTTCGGTAGATGTTTGCAAGTATAGAGGATCAGGTTTAAGATGATTTGGAGCAGGTTTGATTGAGATTTTGGGTTGAAATCAAGGTAACTCAAGTTTCCTAGAGGAAACATGTGTTAGTAACTTGGGTTTTGTTAATGAAACCTGCACTATCCCTCCTAGTAATACTCTTCATGAAGGGATGACCAACATTACCCTATATAAACTAAGTTTTCCACATTTCTCGTGCATTCTAGTGATTTCTAGAAGCATATACTTTGGTTTTTTCTCATGGATTTTGATGGGGAAAGTCGGAATGAGTTAACCATCATCTAGAAGGTGATCAGTTAAAATATGAGAATGTTTAGTGTTCCATATTAATTGCATCTTCCATCAATTATAAAATGTAGGTGAGTGAAGTAGAAGGGGCTAGAGAGTATGAGATTGTGAGAGAATGTTAGTTGTACTTTCACAAAATTAGTGTAGATCAAAGCCTAGACTTGGAGAACATTCAGAGGATGATGGAGTTGCAGTAGATCTAGATGTCTAATCTATTTGTGTTTCAAATTTTGTTTCTCGTAGTTGTTGCAGATATGGAGATTGGTGGTTCACTGTAGTTGTTGCAATTTCAAATATGAGTTTATATTATTGAGGCATTTGTGTTGCAATGATTTTATTAAATAATTCAATATTGTAGTGTAAATATTGAGATTTTATATGTTTGATAGTTTGTGTTACTAATGGTTGAGTGTGCATAACAGATTGTCATTGTGTGTTGATGCAAGAGCTAAGTTTGTAGATCAGATTGGTGATGTGCGATTGATGTATTGGTTGAGATTAATTATGGTTGAGATTGTGTTGTAGAGTTTTGTATGTAGATCGGTGTTTTGTTGTAGATTTTATTTAGTTGATGAGCATAAAATATATTATGAGTCCAATATGAAAATGGAATAAATTATTATCACAAGTGTTTGATTGCAGAGACAATGGATTTAGTGTGAAATATTATGAAATGTGACCCGTGGAAGAGCTTGAAGGTTGGGGCCTTTAGTGTGGCTAGTGGTGAATTGCGTATTCAAGGTGTAGCTTTCAGGTAGTGGCTTTATAACTTGGGAGTGGTGGCTTCCATTTAGTGGTGGTTGGATACTCCAGTGGTGTTTGGGAAATTTTATTGGGAGTGGTGGATTCCAGCAAGTGGTGTCTTGCATATTTGAGTTAGTTGTGACTTCCTACAGGTGGTGGCCTCCAAAGTTCATATAGGTTGTGGCCTGGAGCGAGTGGAGGATAGCATGACATGAAATTTGTGGCTTACACATTGGTGGTGGTTAGTGAGCATATGTAATGAAGAATTTTAATAATAGAAGAATTTTAAATCTAAACAATTCAACAGTGCTTTTCTCCTTGTCGTTTCCACCTTATATCTTGTATCTCATGTGTTGATGATTTGTGTTGTTGTTCCTTGATGATCACATGTTGCTTGTTTTTTGTTCATGTTTCTCATATGATTTACATGTTCATGTGTTGATCTACTAATGTGTTTCTGGTTCATTAAAGCATGAATCAGTGACTGTGAAAAGAAAATTAAAAATTAGTATATATTGGTCATAAGTTGTACTATCGATTAACCACCTCCCCAAGTATTGTTCAAGGTTTCCAACAAGAGGAAGGTCATGGGACTGAACACAATACATATTATGTGAGAAAGATTCTCAATTAACCCCTAGTTTCTTATAACCATGAGGAGAATTTAGCCTTGGACATTGTGTTCTCTATCCTAATTCTACATCATTATATCTTGATGTGAAACACAAGGGTCATTACTAATTCCAATCCCAAGGCCTTATTATTGTGTTGAAATGTCATCAATAGTAATTAAATCCATTGGATTATTATCCTCTAGGTATTTGAATTGGAATTTGTGATTCCAAAAAGTAACAAAGTATTGGCCCTTACTGATTTCATTTCATAATTTCCCACAGGTGTGCAAGACCCACTGTTGAATAAATAACTTCTAGAAAAACACCTATTCACCATATCTTATGATGATTGGTGGTGTTTTGACATCCTCGGAAACTTTTTAACCCAAAAATTTACACCTCATCTAATCCATGATGATTCATATTGTATTCATCACTAATACCCCCGCTACCTTCTTCTAGGAGATGACCTTTATCATCATGTCGATACCATTCTATGTCATTGTCTCACTCATAGTGAAGTTGAGTAATTGCCTAATGCTTTCCATAGTGGTGCATGTGGTGGTCACCTCTTAAGAATGGTTACTGCTTATTGTGGACCTTTTGAGATCCTTGAGAGGATTGGACTAGTGGCATATAGGCTGGCTTTACTTCCATCAATTGGATTTCATGATGTTTCCCATCTCCCTTTACTTAAAGATATGTGTGGGATTCTAATCATGTGATTGATTCGTTTATGCTACATGTGGAACCAGAGGGAGAGTTCCATCTAGAGCCAACATGCATTCTATGTTGGACATTGGATAAACTAGTGTTCCATGTGTGTTTTGCGACATGGGCTTAACTGCCTTTCATCGATTCATTAACTCTGGAAATGTGTACATTTACTAACACTTGTGGGTTTTATTATAACAACAATAGTTATTCCAACAAGTGTTATTAGTGCCAAAGGTCTCGAGTTTGAATCACACCCAAATCACGATAGGGGAGAGATTGTTGGACATTGGATAAACCAGCATTCCTCGTGTGTTTCGTGACATGTGCCTAACTACCTCTCATGGATCCATTAAATTTGGCAATGCATCCATTTACTAATACCTATAGGTTTTGGTGTAATGAAAATCATGATTACAAAATTCTAGACTGGAGGAGTCTCATGCTCTGGAATCGAGCCATAGAGAAAGTCAAGGTGCAGTGGAAGCACTTTGGGCCAGAAGAGGCCACGTGGGAAATGGATAATGCCATGAAAGATAATTATCCCTTCTTGTTTGTTGGTTAAAGAAAGTTTGTATATAATGTAAATATTTTATAGATTTTGTATATAAAGCTCCATGAAATAGTATGTGTTGTGTTTTATTTTAGTGTTTCACTTGGGTGAAAGAACACTGAGGGATGTGTTCCCTCAAAGGGGAGGGGTTTGTGGTAGCCCCACCCATGGTTCTCTCATAAAATTAATTGTAAATAATTTACAATTTAAACATTTAAAAGAAGGGTTGAGTGAAAGGGACATGGATCCTAGAGCTATGGAGGAGGATTGTTTGTTTGGGACGTTGAGGTTTATTGTGCGGAAAATTTGAATTGTTTGGACAACCACTAAAGGTTGGTTGGTGCATGAATTTAAGGGATTGGTTCTTAAAATTGAGGGATATGCAAAGGAATGTACACAAGAAGGCCCATGCACTTGTGAACCTTCACAAGGAAAAAGTGACAAGAAATTAAGAGGGAACTATACAGTGCAAGAAAAGAAGGACAGGGCATTAAATGCCAGTTAAGGAAAAAAGGTCAAGGTAGGAAAGGAATGTGTGTTGGGGAAGTCCATGTGAGGAATAGGAGGGAGTACTCCCATTCGAGCACCTGAAAAATGGAGATAAATCTAGTTTGATTAGTAGGCAGTGCAGAAGGTAAGAGAAGAGAAGGGGATTGGCTCTTAGATTCCCTGGAGGCTATGGATTGAGCTGCTAGTCTCTGGAACCACCATGATTGCATCATGTTGCTTGGTGGTTCTAGGCAATCCAGTAATGAAATCCATAGAAATTACCTCCCACTTCCATTCCATAATGGGGATAGGCTACAACAATCCTTCTGGATTCTTGCACTCAACCTTTACTTGCTGGCATTCTATGCACTTTGCCAGGAAGTTAGCTACTTCTTTTTTCAATTTCAGCATACAATAGTAATTTTCAATGGTTGTAAGGGTCTTTTGATATCATGGATGGCTTGAATAAGGCTTAACATGGAACTCCTTCAGTATTAGTATTTTTATTTCATCACTATTTAGCACATAAATTATGTTTTTAAACCTAATTAGATCATCCTAAATGAGGTGACATTATTCATCCTCACTGCCTTGCAGCAATTTTTCTCTCACTTGATAATATTTTTCATCTTGTTGCCCAACACTTTTGACCCTTTCTACCAGGTTTTTTTTATAATATCTTATGACTTCCACGTGATTCACTTGAATCCTTCTACTCAGGGCATCAACAACCTTGTTTCCCTTTCCTTTTATATACTTAATTTCAAAGTCAAATTCACTGAGCATGGCCAACCACCTTGCTTTCCTAGAATTCAACTTGGGTTGCCCAAACAAGTAATTAAGCCCATTGTGGTCCTTCATGAGTGTGAAATTTCTTCCCAAGAGGTAATTCTTCCACATTTTCAAAGCATGGATAATGGTAGCCAATTCTAAATTGTGTGTTACATAATTCACCTCATGCTCATTCAACTTCCTGGACTCATAGCATACTACCTATCTTTCCTGCATCAAGACTCCACCGAGATTTTCCTTCCAAGCATTTGTGGACACCATGAAATCCTTGTCAAGATATACAATTCTCAACATTGTTGCATTAGTGAGAAACTACTTTAACTTCTCAAATATTTTTTCACATTGAGCATTCTACTCAAATCTCTTTCCTTTTCTCTGCAAAGTTGTGGAATGGCCTATCTTAGAGAAATTTATGATAAATCTCTTGTAATATCTTGCCAACCCCATTAATTATCTAATCTTATCGACATTCTTCGGATTTAGTCAATCCATTATGGCCTTTGTATTTTCAATATCAATTGGGATCCCTTCCTTGGAGGCAATGTGCCCCAAATAATGTATCTGTGATTGGAAGAAATCACATTTACTGAGCTTTGCATAAATATTGTGCTCTCTCAGTAGTTGTAGCATTGCAACCATATGATTTTCATGCTCTTCCTCTATCCTTGAATACACTAATGTGTCATCAACAAACATAATGACAAATTTGTCCAAATAAGGACACAATACACTATTCATCAAACACATAAATGTGGCAGAGGCATTAGTAATCTCAAATGGTACCACTACAAACTCATAGTGCCCATATTTTTCCTTGAAAGTAGTTTTGTGAATCTCATCCTCATTGATTCCTATTTGATGGTAACCTAACCTCAAGTTTATTTTGGAGAAAACTATTGCTCCCTCAACTAATCAAATTGGTCATCAATCCTTCGAAATGGGTACCTATTCTTGATGGTCACTTTATTCAACTTCATGTAATCGATGTGTAACCTAAGGGTTCCATATTTCTTCTTTACAAAAAATACATGTACTCCCCAAGGAGACACACCTGGCCTTATGTAGCCCTTGTCAATCATTTCTTTTAGCTGCAATTTTAGTTTGACTAACTCTAAGGTGCTCATCCTATATAGTGTCTTGGATGATGGTGCTACTCTAGGTACTAGCTCAATAGAGAAATATATCTCTCTGTGAGGAGGTAATCCAAGAACCTCCTCTCAGAAGACATCTTCATATTTTTGTAAAATAGGGTACCTCTTTAGCAACTCAACTTCCTCATCTTAAATTTCAATTTAATCTTCCTTGACCTTACAAATTTTCACAACAAACAATGTGCATCTTTTTCTGCTACTATGTTTGGCTTGCATAGTAGTGATCAACCTTACTGAAATGGGGTTTTTCCTACCCTGCAACATTCTTATTTCCCCTTTCTCATCTAAGCATTTAATTTCCTTTTTATAGCAATATACCTTGGTTCTATGCAAGTACAACCAATCCATGCCCAACAGTATGTGATACACACCCAATGCCAACACATTCAAGCGGGATTTTGTGGGCATGCCACTGATCTCAAATGCACGAGACCTTATCGAATGGTTGATCTTCCTTTTTGTCCTAGTTTCTAGCTAAAATAGCCATGGTTATTCATGTAATTCCCTATATATATTTCATTTGTCAACAAGGTCTGGGCTGGCATAAATATAATTATAACCTGGATCGATTAAAATGGAAAAAATTTGATCATGCAACTTACCTTCCATCTCAACAATAGATTCCTAGGTATCTACATGGTGGTTGTCCATTGTTACATAAATTATTGGCATACTCTGAGCTACTTCACCTACCATGCAATCCTCTTGAGCGTTGTAAATATTTGGTCCAACATTTTTTTGATGTGGGCAGTCCCTTCTTTTGTGTTTTTCACCACAAGACCAACATCTGAGTGGCTCTTGACCTTCAAACTTGGGTTGTGCTAACATTGGATGCTATGCATTCTTCTTAACAACAATACTATCTTTCTCTTGAGACCATCTTATGTGAATTGGGTGCTTACCTTCACTCTTTTCTGGAGTTTTCTTGGGCCAACTCTTCTTGTGTCTAGAGCTACCCCAAGCATGCCAATTACTCTTGATTTCAAACTTTTGCTTTGCTTGCTCATAGCAGTGCTTCATCTTTTCAATTGCATCATTCAATTTCGGTGGTTCCAACAACTCGATTTTGTCTCTAAATGCCATAGGAAACCCACTGATAAACCATTGAATTTTAGCTTTCTCATCCTTGAGAATTGGTACATACCTCAATATTCCTAGGAATTCAATGACATATTCCTCGTCTGATAGTTGCCCCATCTTGAGTTCATAGAACTCCCTTGCCTTGCCATCCTAATAATGCTCAGACAGGTATTTCTCTCTGAAGAGTTTTTCAAACTCATACTAGGTTAATTCCTTCTCGTCAATGGCTCTAACATTCTTCAAATCCTCCCACCATATATCTTGTTTTCCCTTCAAGCTATAGGTGGTGACTCTAGCTTTCATATTTTCAGAATAGTCATGTATTCTGAAAAACTTCTTCATTCCCAACAACTAAGCTTTTGCATCCTCTACTTTCTTCATGTTCCCATCAAATGTGGGTGGCTTATCTTTCTTGAATTCTTCAAGCATGTAATCCTTTCCCTTGCTTCCTGAATGATGGTGATGATAATGGTGAGAATGACGGTGGTGCTTCCTAGTAGAAAAACTATATGGTTTTCTTGAATGATGCACTTGTGTGCTAGTCCCTCTTCTTGGGGTGCTCAAAGATACATCCTCTGGAACAATGTCCTCAATTTGCCGCATATGCCTCTTTCTAGACCTTCCACCATCTACTCTGTTGGTGTTCTCTTCTGACTCATGGTGGCTCTTTATGTCTATGTGATTGGCCCTTGTTTCAGAATAACTTTTCTTCTATCGATCCAAGAGACTTTGCAGGATAACTGCATTGATCTCATCTTTCCTTTATTGATCCCTCAACAACCTCTCATTGTCTAACTTGAAATTTATGACTTCAACCCTCATGTTTCTTAAAGTGTCCATCCAATCTAGGGAGTGATTCCCTCATCTTTGGTCCACTAATATTTCTTCTTCATTAACCCTGACCCGATCACTGCCATGTTGTGATTGATCAAAAATGTATTGAACCATTATGGTCATCATTGTTGTATTTCCTTTGTTTTATGTTGCTTGTAATGTCTTTTCAATCACTCCCATTATTAGACTTTCATGTAGTAATCAATTAAACATCATAATAATCATGAACCTTGCATTCATGGAGTTTTCATGGAGAATGTTGCTATGACAAAACAATCATGTTAGCATACTGGCCATGTTTAATAGTTCATATGCATTAATCACACAATACATAATTTCATCGACAGACAAGCAGCCAAATTGTGTACATCTCTGCAACAAAACAATCCAAATTACTGCATATGTAGAAATTATTACTTAGACCAAATTTTAACACCTAAATAATTTATTGGTTGCCTTCTAAAAATCATTACTCACTTGTGATAGAACCTATCCAATCCAAGCGTTGAACCTGGATGCTCTAATACCACTTGTGAAATACCCAACCCCTCATGTACTGTTAGAGGAATGGGGTAACACTTTTTTTTTATCTCCATATAATCTTACTTACACTTCCCGACTCATCCTCAGAGCCTCACAACCGAGGCTTTCACTCTGCGTACTTTGACATACACAAGTATAGGGACACACACAACACACACAAAATATATATATAATATTATTATATATAATAAGATATATATATAAATATAATATATAATATATATTCCCTACCGAATGCAACGACCTCATCTTTCCATATCAAGTCGATGCCTTCAACCGTCGCTCCCTTATGCCTCTCAGGTAGTTTCTACTGGTCATGTGATCATGCTTGCCTTCTCTTGGTGCTTCCCCAAGTGCACACATTAGTTCCACTAGGGTCTCTATATAAGGGTTTCGTGGCTAATGGGCCCCTCTACCACCTCCTTAATGGCCTTAAGACCACCTACCAATTACCACACTACTTTCTCACATCATCCCAACCATGTTATCTTAGTGCCTTTTCCTACTACACCTTTCGATACGCCTGGGGTCAATCCCTCAGGATGACCTAGCAGGGGGGACCTCCTTTTCCCTAATAGGGTGCATGCTTAACTATGTGGTTGACTTGTGTCAATCTGTAATCCTTCTCCCGATGCATACATTTTAAGAGCCTTTTGTACCTCAGGGGTGAAACCTCGAGATCTGTGTGGAATCTATGGGCCTCTCCCTTCTTGCCTTCCATTTCTTCCAATTGACCCATGTGTCTGTGACACCATGTCATCTTGTTTTTCCTTCCTGACACTCATGTACTTGTCTCCTTACATGCCTCTTAATCTACCAGGTGTGTCCCTTAGGGACACGTCACCCCACTCCTTGGTGTCTTGGTGCTTACAATTGACTCCTCCCATTAACTTTCGGGATGAACTCGTTGGGATGATTAGTTAAGTGGGAAAATCCTTAGCCAATAGAATCACCATAATTGTATGGTCCCTTCCACACTCCCATAAGGCCTTACTTGAAACTTCACTCATGCGCTTGCCTTCCTTTTATTCATGCCAATGCTTCTGGTCTTATGTGGGTAGTGGGCCACTCTTCCAACTAATGGCATAACCATTAAGCACACTTCATCTTGCCGCATCATCCCGATGCCTCATCCCTTCACTACTCAACATGATTTTCTATGGTGAACCTTTCACTTTCCACCTTTGGGCCTTGTCGGATCACACACAAATAATCATGCTAGGGAAAAATCAATCCCCGCCAATGAAATGCATTTGTGACTAAGGTTTTGATCAGTGCAAGGATCAGGTTCTTCGTATTTTTGTTATAAGATTAAGGATTCTCCTCTTGCGTCACATTGAGCTAACTCTTGACTCTACCATGGCACGAATAGGAAGACCTTGTCAACCTTTGAGCTATGAGCCCGATATGGCTTTTGGTCAGCATCGCAAAAACTCACCTCAACTCCTCACCTACTGCTTCTCACTGGGTGCTTTGATTAGGGCTCTACCATAGGAGTTGAGTAAACATAGTAAATGGCATCATTTATCAGTGGAAATGATGGAACAAGTGGCTTTCTAATGCACTCTATAGTGCTACCCCTCCTAATATTGAGTGAAGTCCTCTCCAACAAGTTCTTAGGCATCTGTCATTCCCCGTATAGAAGTAGGGGATTTCACTGGGTGTCAGTGTAGGCACTCCTACAGCCACACCTTGTTGTGGGCTGATAACGACCTTCTAAAGGGATTCACATCTCCTACCACATGGTAAAGGTTTCCAACTCCAATGTTGGCCTACAGTCAACTCTATGGCACTAGGCAGAATCCTCTAGCACTTAACTAGTGACTCTAGGAAGCTAGTGGAAGGCATCCAAGTTGTTAATAATGAAAAGATGACTAAGTCTTGACATAAGGAATTAGGCTATCCTTTTACTTAGCCTAATTCCTTAAACAAAGCCTCCTGTGTAAGATCACCAACTTGTAGTTATAAAAATAAGTATATGTATGCAACGGTCACAGACCCTGCCAAGTAGGCAATCTACTTGTAATCATTTCATAATAATAAAAGGGTCTATATGCCCAAGGTTTCTAAGTTTTATTCTAGGTCCTTATGGATCCTTCCAATTGCATGTGGCGATCATGATGTCATTAAGCTATATAAATAAATATATATAATATAATTGTTAGCCACGTTGATATGTATTTCATATAGAATGGAGTTCCAGTGTAGAAGTGTGGCATAATCTATTTATGAGTTTTATCCAACTGCATTTTGTTGCATATGATAGGTTATGATGACATTATCAAATCCCTCACACAATACCTCTTTACCATCCAAAGGCACACACTTGAGAAATTCATTTAGCAGTGACAATATTTTCAGAAGTACAACACATACATATATCTATCTATATCTATATTAGTCACAACCATAAAATCTAATTCCTCATGAAGGTACAACCACATGCTCATTACATCAACAACACTATTACAGTCCAAAAATCTAAATTGTTTCAACCAGAAATGCATCATAAATTAATCATTATATAAACAAGCACAAATAATTACTTATATTTTAATTTTATAGGGAAATTGAGTCTAGGACAAAGACTCTCCACTCAACCATAGATAGTTGCAGCCATACTTACTTGCAGCTAGCTCCCCTGAACCATATTCCAAATTCTAAGGGGAGTGCTTGCTTAAGGGAATCAAACACTAGCTGCCAACTAAAACAGGGAATCCAGAAGGACCTCTTCCTTAATCCCACCTGCTAACCGCAACCATCTTCTTCATCACAGGGAGTACATATGCTCTTTGCCTCACCCCAGGACATGCACAATGGTTCACTCCCTTAAAAGGAGTCCAAAATCCATTGTAATAGTAATGTAGTAACCAAAGGTCTTCAGTCAAATCTTCATTTGTTGCTCCTCTAGAATCGGCCTCTTCCCAAGCTATACAGGGCCCCACAGATTATTATCTCAACCCACAGCCTCCAGGGGACCCAAGTTGTTACAAGGCTCCAAATATTTCATCCCAACCCTCTAGGGACCCAAGCTTTTACAGGGCTCTAGGGACTCTGTCTCAACCCAAAACCTCCAGGGATGTAATTTGTTATAGGTCTCTATGGATTCTTTCTCAAACCACAATCTCCAGGGAACCCAAGCTATTACAGAGCTCCAGATACTATCATATCAACCCACATCCTCTAGGGAATATGAGATCCAATCCCCTTCTCTTCACTTCTCTTCTCTTCTCTTATGTGTTGTCTTCTAATCAAACCATAGTTCTCTTCATTTTTATGATGCTCAAATGGGTGTCCTCTCTCCTTCTCCTCACATGGACTCCCCCAATCCACCTTCCTTTCCTGCCTCGACCTTTTTTCCTCAACTAGAATTTAGTGCCTTGTCCTCATTTTCTTGTACGGCGTGGTTCCCTCTTAATTTATTATCCCTTTTTCCTTGTGAAGGTTCCCAAATGCATAGGCCTGTGTACCTTCCATTGCAGCTCCCTCAAATTTAAGAAACAGTCCCTCAAATTCATTCACCAACCAGCCTTTCATGGTTGTCCAAAAATTTCAGATTTTTTGCACAAGAAACCTTAACATCCCAAGCAAGCAATCCTCCTCCTCAACTCTAGAATATGTGTCCCTTTAACTCAACCCTTTTTTTAAACATTTATATTGTAAATGTATTTACAATGCATTTTATGAGAGAACCATGGGTGGGGCTACCACAGTTATCCCCATCCACGAAACAACACTTTCATAGGGGCATTTCATCAAACAATTTGTATGCAATGAACCATTAAACCATTTACATATTTCTTTAAACACTTAGCATGAAAAATAATATTGAAACTTTCTCACGGAATATCTCCTAAATTTAGTCCAAGTTTTGGAAATTGAACTAGGTGATTAGTTGGAGTTCCCCTCACTATGGTCAAAGTTTCATCCTATGGAATCTCATAGATGAAAATTTATAGCATAAATGGAAACATGAGATGTTTGATGCATGCTTTTAGGAGCACCCAAGAAGCTTGAGGTCCTATGATCGTATCTCCTAAAATATTGTGACCCAAGATCTAAACATTGGATCAAATGATAAATGGGATTTCCCCTCAGCATGATCCAAGTTTTAACTTTTGGAACCTTCCAAAAGAAAATTTATAGCAAAAATTCCAACATTACCTATTTAAATATGCATTTGGGAAGCCCAACTTCCTCTGATCAAATTTCCTGAAAGTTTGCAACCTAGTATCTAAAAAATGGATCAGAGGATCAACAAAATTTTCTCTCACTATGATCCAAGTTTCAACTTCTGGAACCTCCTAGAAGAAATGTTATGGGATAAATTCCAACATGGCCTATTTAAACAATAATTTAGGAAGAATATCTTCTTCAGCCACAGTTGCTACAAAATTTGATAGATATAAAAAGATATAGCCAAATAGTGTAACAACTACAAACATGATAAATTTGTTGAAGGGTAAATGCATGTACATATAAAATTATTGAAACGAGTAGTTAAGTAATCATGCATATCACTAAACCATCGATGCCAAGAATATCGTTAACACATAAATAAATATTTATTTATTGAATCCAAAAAAATATGGGAAACTAAAGTAGGGTGAGCCATGTTCCACCCCACCATAGGCTCAATTGTGCTACAATTTTTCTCACAATTGGCCACCCCCATGCTAGATCTTAATGCCTTGAGGAGAAATTAATTTTGGGGTATTTTAAACACTCATATTTAGACGAGATTTTAACACCATAAGTGAAGGTCGTTCCTTAACACACATCGTAAAACTTAGCGATCAACCTTTCCATCTTTGACCAATCTGACGTTCACAAAAATATCATGCACATAAGCACGGTAAAAGGGAGTCCTTATATGATTTTTCCAATCCCTAGACCCTCCCCTCTTTAATGCACTATGTTCCACATACAACTGAGACCATTCCCAGTCCTCAAAGCCATCTAGTCCAAATGAAAAGTTCCACAAAACATTCATTCCCTATCACATAAGTTGTCACTCATAGCTCTTAACCAATCGTAAGGTTTGAACCTCTCTAGTTTCTATCACCAATCCTTTTTCCAATTCTAATTTTCTTACTGAGAGAGAGAGATATGTATGAGAGAGTAATAGAAGAGAGAAAAACTAGAAGCTTAAGAGCCAAGAAGAAGAACTCCTTGATTGCTTCTCCCTCTTATTTTTATAATTACACCTTGACCCTTTATCTTTCCAACCTTTCATCTTCATCTAAAGAGTAACCATTACATTAAATGGAAATACTCACCCAAGTAATATTTGTCCTCTTAATTCAAGTGTTCCTCCTCCCAAAGGCATCATAATCCATTGGTTGTCTCATTTCTTCAACTCTGGCATTTTTATTAATAAAACTAAGAATTACATCATATAAAGAGTTTGACATCATAGCATCAATTTTGGAACTCCAACATTATATATTCTTAATTACATTAAAAAATTTGGGGTAATGAAAGGGGTGTTAGAAATGGGTTATGATTATTGGTTCAATTGGAACGGTTGCATGTTTTGGATCATTTCAAGTTAATAGTATTTGAGTTTATTTAAATATAACTAAACTTATTACCAAATAAAGAGTGATCTTTTTGCTTGATTGAATGTGTTTCCATGTCCATGATTAGTAAAAGGTTTGTTATCAGATCATTTTTGCTCACCTAGGACAATTATGTGATTATAACTTAATACCTCCTCAAATAGTATTGACCAAACATAGTATAAAGATGCATGACTTATACACCTATTTTCACGACTCAAATCATAGTCAAGTATTGGAGGTTACATGGTAATTCCTTAATGAATTCATGCAATCATGCTTGGATTCCATTGATTCCCACATAATACATATAATTTCATGATTTATGCATCTCCATGGTGCATTAATGCTCAATTTTCCTAAAACAATCGAAGGATGAACAAAATTCTATTCTTGGTGTTCTTTGAAGGGTCATTAGTCCTCCTCTCTTTTTTTATCAATAACATGAGCGCAATAGATGCCCACACATGAGACCTGGGAATTTACTGTTGAATCAACCCAACTTTAGCCTATAAACGTAACCTCTTCGATGCATTTCATATAGCTCAATCTTGATGTCAAGTTATGTTGGAGGAATAGATCCAAAGAGATGGAATTTAATTGCTTCAACTCACTTATTTTTTGTTTCTTTACACCGACACAACTCATTTATCCCTCCAAATTGCAAGTGGGTAAGAGAAATTGATGTTGGATTACTATCACACTACACAAAACCCCTAGAGGTATTAAAAACCCTTCAACAAAGAAGGATTGGATTCCATATCTCCAATCCTATCCTTAGGTGACATTTCGTGTTATATTGTCTTCTGATTGGATAGTAAAAAATTCATTTTCTTACACCCTACAATGATGTTTAATGAATCATTTAAATTCATTGTTTGGATGGTTTATCAGGCAGCATACATGTATACAGGTAATATTGGATTTAAGTGTTGTATTGTGTTTTCTCTAGGATTTTGAGTTCGTTGAGTCAATTTTTTTTTTTATATGTTCATGTGCAAATACCCCACATGCAAGATGGTAGTTCCACTAGAGGAATAAAATGCATATATTTTTCTCAGATGCACTCTATTTTTCTTTTTATTAGTCAATAGACTAGTTTCGCTTTCCATTGAATCCCATCCATCTCATGAAATGCCTCATTTCTCCCTTTTTTTTAGTTTTAAGCATTCCTTAAGAATCATGTCATTGTATCCTAATTTCTCATGTGAATTATGCATAATTTCTTTCAATAATCATGTGATTATGAATTCCCATATGAATTAAGAAACTGGGGATTTTAATCTTGCACGAATTAACCTAATTGATCCATTGTTGTGTACAAAGTCCATGTGATGCCTATTAAATTCATTTTTTTTAAACCTTATATTTTATCTAAAAGCTAAATTTAGCATGTTAATTTTGCAATAGATCAATAAATAAACCAATGGATTCATCACTTGCATCATAGATTCAATATAAATAAACCACAAGGCCATTTTTCAGTGGATCAATAAATAAACCAATGGATTCAACACGTGCATCATAGATTCAATTATCTTCTCTATGCATGTATTCCTCCTTTGAAAATCAAAATCTTTTCTTCTTAGTGGCCATGATCTTTGTATGATCTTGTTTTGATAATAAAGATTTGTATTGCAAGTGCGTGTGTGTCTTTACTATTTTCTTGGAATATTATGTCAAGAAAGAACTCAATTAAATACATGTAATTTGATGTGTCCTGTATTGACTATTTTTCAAGCTTCCGAGTGGGGTTATATTTTAATGCTTTACAATAGGTTCATCACACATTGTTTAATAATAGTAATAAAGATTTGCTTGCTAAAAATAAACAAATTATTTTGGGGTTTATGGTTATTATTGAATGGTTGGATTTGGATGAAGATGGTTAATATGTTTTCATGTAAGCTTTTGATTCCATTTGGATGCCTAAAATGTTTTCTTTCCTATCTGAAATATTAAATACCTCCATCCTCATTAATATTTCTAGTAGGTGTATACTCCTCAATGCCAAGGATTGCTATATTATTTTCATTGGTATTTGAGTTTTATATTCTACATCTTCCATAAATTTACTTTACATATCTTTAATGTGGGATAAAGGTACCAATTGAAAGGCCATGGTATGATAGTTTGGTTGGTGTTGGTTTTTATCTTGAGTTTGTATTTTTCTCTGACATTTTATTATTATTCAATCTTTGAATTTGGCATTATAGGGCTCCTAAAAGAGATGTTTCTGAGGTGACTTAGAGAAAAAATCGTTTTGATACTTTGATGTTTACCCACTTTGACATAAGAGCTATATTGAGGCCTAAACTAGGAAGGTTTTCCAAAGCCTCCATATGGTGCCTAGGCATTGCTTACTCACTAGAAAAGACATAAGGAACAACTATAGTAATTGTCATTTGTGTGGAAATATTTATGGGTAAATGCAATAGTTAAGCCTCATTAAATTCAAACACCTATCTGATCTCATGGAATATATTTATCATAAATACACTATGAATCAACTCAAGAATAGAAACTATGAAGGTTGCATAGTGGAAGAATAATATGCTAAGTGTCGAATACAAAATGTACAAAATATGCAAAATGTGGGATATGAATGATATGCAAGGTGTGAGAATGGAGTCCATATGGAGAAAATTCAATGCAAAGGGAAAGCCAATATATAGGAAAAGGCAATGTAGTTCCTCCCCATGGTAAGTGAAGAGGAATGAGAAATAAACTAAGTGTACCATTGGTGTGGGTTCCTTTATGTGAAATGAATAAAACAAAGTTCATATAGTATGTGGAGCATGAATTCTATAATGGTTCTCCACATATCATTAAAAGAAAAACTTACGAGAATGAATAAGTGTATTCTTGTTAATAAATGATGTAGAAAGATATATGATATGCAAGTGTAATGTAGAGGGTAGTAAGATGAGGTGGAGAGCCTTCTTGGTTCCACATCCACTTCCATATACAATAGAGAATGAAGTAAAATTGATCAATATAAAAAGTTATTAACATGAATTTAAAGTTATTTAGTGCCAATGCTTAGGTTAAGACCACTAGTTTGATGTAGTCAGCCAACTCTTTCACGTTTTTAGTTTCCCATCAATTATTTGAAATAGTAAAATCTTGTCCATGACCTGTGAATGGGTATCCTAGTTACAAAATGTATGTTTATACTTGAGATCTATAGGAATGTGAAGGCACTTGATAAGGTATTATATTCCCCCACGTATCTCATTCCCATGTAGGTTTTAACCCTGTACAGAAATTACCTGCAAACGAATTCTTAAAAATAGAAAAATATACAATGTCAAGAATATAGAAATATACACACAGATTTTCTCCTAAAACCCAAAACCGAGAAAATGTGATTGATTTTTCATTATATTCCTTTCAATGTTAGAATACATTATATACATATCGAAATGTTCATAAAACCCAATCCATTAACCCTGGATTAGAACATAATTGTAGTTCCCTTTGACTGGATCTACAAAATACCATGGGTAAAAACAATACTACCAAAAACCATGTGCAAAAACCATGCGCAAAAAACCATGGTTATGTATTCCCACCATCCATCCTTGGGTTCACCCAATCATTATCGGGTCCACATAAAAAATCCCAGACCGTCACCCCGGATCACGTGTAGGGGGGTTACCGCTCCCAGCAAGGGGAGTTGTCACCCCCCTACCGCACTCGGCGCAAATGTAATAATGCTTGAGACTAGTTATGGAAGGAATATAACATATACCCAACAGTCTCCCACTTGTTGTTTTCTTTTCGTGCAGGGGGGCGCAGGAGTGCACAATCATTGATCCCGAGCTGCAACACCCATTGTTTCTCTACACCAAGAAAACTTCTCAGTGCTCACAACTTTGGTCAATGCATCTGCAATATTCTTCAAAGTGTCTACCTTTACCTGCAACATCTTTTTCTCTTCAACCATATCCCTCACAAAATGATACATAACATCAGTATGCTTTGTCTTCGAATGATAAGTAGGGTTCTTTGCCAAGAAAGTTGTACTTTGGCTATCACAATCTATCCTTATAGCTCATTATACCAACTCCATACTTGAACACAATCTTTGCAACCAAACTAATTCTTTGCTTGCATGAGTGCCTTCCATGTATTTGACCTTTGTAGTTAAAAGTGCCACAACATATTGTCTCTTGCTCATCCAACTGACCGCTCCTCTAAATAGGTTAAACAACAAAGCCATCTATACCCACTAAATACCCACTTTTTGATCTTCTCTGATTCAAATCTCCAGCCCACTCTGCATCAACAAACTCATGTATGTCCAACACTCTATTCAATCCTGGTCTTCCTTGATAGCACAAGTGATAATCACTAGTGCCACAAAAATACCTGAAAACCCACTTCACTATTGTCTAATGCTTCTTCCATGGTTTTGACATAAACTTTCTCAATACTCCCCTTCCATGTGCAATGTATGGTCTGGTATAGAGCATTGCATATATCAGACTACCAACCACATTGGCATATGAACATGAGACATTTCCTCTTCCTCTTCCTGTGTCTTGGAACATTGTTCAACAGATAACTTTGCACCTACAAGAATAGGAACCTTTAATGGTTTACTATCCTACATATTAAACCTATGCAATATTATCTCGACATACTTCCTTTGGTTTAACCAAAGCTTCCTCTTTGCCTAATCTCATTTAATTTCCATGCCCAAAATATAATTTGTAGCACCAATAACCTTCATGTCGAATTTAGAGGACAATTGGGTCTTCAAATCCTGGATAATTTTGTTGCCATTTCCAATCAACAACATATCATCCACATACAAGACCAAATAAATAACACAGTCACCAATTATTTAAAATACACATAGTGATATTATTTGCTACTTATGAAGCCAATCCCTATATATATGTATCAAATTTTTCATACGACATCCTTGGTGAGTGATTTAACCCATACAAAGACTTTTTAAACCTGTATACTAGTACTTTCTTTCCCTTCACCGAAAATCCTTTTGGTTTCTTCATGCAAATCTCTTCTTCCAAATAACTATGAAGAAATGTTTTCATCACATCCACTTGTTCTACCTCAAAATCAAAAGCAACAACAACAAATAAAATTAATCCAATAGAAGTTAACTTGGCAATAGGAGAAAAAATATCCCCAAAATCAATTTCCAACACCTAGGAATAATCTTTTTCTACCAACTGAGATTTGTATTTCTCCACCTTGCCTTCTACATTAATATTCTTCTCAAACACCCATTTGGTACCAACGGGTTTCCTTCCAGTTGACAACTCCACTAGATCCCAGGAATAATTTTTATTTAGGGATTCAATTTCTTCAACCATGACCTTTTTCTAGAGTTTGCCATCCTCTAAATCCACTTCCTCCCTAACAATTCTAGGATCATCATTAGTAATAGATAAAGAAAATTTTGAATAAAAATAAAATGGACTATACCACTCTAGCTTCCTTCTCTCTCAAACTGATATCCTCAAAACTAGAGTGTGTGACTCTTCCTCTTTTGATTCATATTCTTCTCCAGAGTCTCATTCTTCCTCCTTTAGTTCAAACTCTATCTTCTCTGGTTCCTTTTCCCTTGGCAGGACTTCATGTTTTATAACATATTTCTCCTCTCTAAACACCACATCTCGGTTGTAAATGACCTTCCTTGTTTCTAGGTTCTAAATCTTATAAATTTTTAAACCATCCTTATACCTAATAAAGATTCACCTTTCATATTTACTATCCAACTTGGTTCTTTTATCCTTTGGAGCATGTACATATGCATCATAGACAAATACCCTGAGATGTGAGAGAGAGGGTTTCTTACCAGTCCATACCTCATGTGGAATCTTATCCTTTAATGTTGATGAAGTGATTTGTTAAATATGCAATATGCAATATCCACTGCCTATGCCCATAATTCCTACCCTAATCTAGCACCATTAACCATGCTTCTTACATTTTCCATCAACATCCTATTCATTCTTTCTGCAACTCCATGTTTTTTTGGTGTGTATGGAGTAGTATTTTTTAATGTTATACCACACTTATTACAAAACTCTTTAAATTCCTTATTGTGGAACTCTCCACCATTATCTGTCCTCAACATTTGAATCTTCTTCTCTATCTAATTTTCGGCCGGATCCTTAAATTCTTCAAACCTGTCAACGACTTTAGATTTCTTCCTGAGGAAGTATATCCATGTATTCCTTGAGAAGTCAACTATAAACGAGACATAGTACACAAACTTACCCAATGATGAAATTGACATATGTTCAAACACATCAGTGTGCACAAGCTCTAATATCCCTTTCTCCCTCTTAGCACCAGAGGAGAAACTCACCTAATTCTACTTACCATATACATAATGTTCACATAAATCAAAATCCAAAGAGAAATTAGGTATACCTTTTACCATACCATTACTATGTAGTATTCAAAGGCCCTTCTCTCTAATGTACCTGAGTATTTGATGCCACAAAATAGTCTTTTTTCCAGGGACTACAAGGTTTTTTGCTCCACTTTCAGAAAACATAGAACTATTGCACCCATCAATAACAGTGTTACCTAGAAGTTTGTACAAAGTTTCGATTAGAAATCCCCTCATCAATACTAGTGCTCCGTGAACCATCTTGCAGGTATCTTTCTTGATTGTTTTTATACCTGCAACATCCATCTTGCTTACAAAAAATAGATCTTTGGTCAACCCAAGAATATGCATAATACAAAGAAGTGTTTCAATCCTTCCACCTTGGAACTTCAGCTTGAATTGTTTTCATCCTATGATTATGGTCTTCCTGTCATCACCTAGGAAGACATCACCACCATCGTATTTCTCATACACACAAAACCACTCCCTATGGGAAGTCATCTGAAAGGATGCACCTGAGTCAATCAACCATGCCTCATGATCTATGTGTACACTTGAAGAAGAATCCAAGTACACATCCCCACCTTCATCTGAGGTGGTTTTCACCTCTGCAGAAGGAGAATCATTAGATCCCTTTCCTTTCTCAGAAGTTTTATATCTACAATCATATGTGTAGTTCCCTTCTTTTTTGAATTTCTAGCATACCTTAACAGATTTTCCTGGAGATTTATATCTCCCTCTAGATTTAGATCTCCCACTGTAACAAGGTTTACCACATGCCCGAGAACCAAACCCCACAGTTGTAAAGGTGTCCCCTTGAAGCTGAAACAACTTTGATTCCAAATGTAAGTTTTAACCTTATACATAAATTATCTGCAAACGAATTCTTAAAAACAGAAAAATATATAATGACAAGAACATAAAAATATACATAGAGATTAGTCATGGAAAGAATATAACACATACCCAACATCTCATGGGTGTTTCATTAAAATTGTTTCTATCATACTTTCACTTTGCCTTATTTGATGGATTTCCTAAACATATATTGAGACACTTCAAATGCAACATACCCATTTTCCTCAATGACTTACAGAGGTTACAGGGTACCCAAAACTTTCCTTTTCCTTTTACTAGCTTGACAATAAGCTCTTATTCCACTTTGTCACATACCCCTACTAAATTTATCCTAACCACACTTGTAAAAACCTTATTTTAATCTCTCATACATTTTCCCAAACACTTTACATGTAAACCTTTCTTCAAATAATTTGTATACATCCAATTAAGTAGTAATTTTCTTGTATACATTTTGTCAAACATTTTGTATGAAATCAAATTAGAAAAATTAGTTTAATTCAAATTGAAACATACTAACTAAAACACACCACTCAATTCGTGCACTCACTCACCTTCCAAGTCCATGCATTCTCTTCTCTACTTCCTCAGTCTCTTGGGAGATCCATCCCTTGGTAAGGCTTCCTCACATAAGAAGAATTCTCTCAACCAAGGCATCCCTCTGCCTTGTTTTAATAACGCAACACATGTCATGGCACACCTCATGATGATCAAGGCATATTACAGGGTTCCAGTGTCACCACAGTGGCCCTGTTCATGAAGTCTTCAACTCCAATGTACTATTGTTGCACACTCTCATATCATCAAGATGGTGTTGTTTTCCTTGCGATTAGCCTTATATTATGCCTAGATAGTTGGATATTTTATCTCTATCATAGACATACATGTCATGAGAGACAATCATAGAAATCAATTTAGAATATAGCATAATCATTAAAGGATAATAAAAAGCATAAAAATAGCCCCACGGGGTAGGCGAGTTGGTAATCACAATGTGGTGAAGTTCGTTAGAAAGGCAGGCTCTGTACTGAAGGTCACAAGTTCAAATCCCCCGGACTTACCCTGGAGCTGTATAAGGGGCTGGCGCAGCTCCCAGTGGTTATAGAGGTAGCGGTCAGAATCAACCTCGTGTAACGCGAGTCGCTTTCAATGAGATTTAAATGTCATTTTCTTCCATGCAAGAAAATTTGAAGCCCCAGCCAACTTGTTGCTTTCCTTGCAAAAAGATGTTTTGATAGATTCAAATGTAGACATAAAGAAACTTACTTCCCCTATAATCAATATATATATATAAAGCATAAAAATAACTCGAATCATTAAAAATCATAACTTTAAACCAAATTGAATCATAATCTATTATGAAACCAGCTCAAGAAAAGATAGATCAACACCTTAGAATTCAGCCTCTTCGAGGGGGCAACCTCCTTTACATTACATAAATGAACAATTTTTGGATGATTCAAATGATAAAACCTCATTTCTATATATAGGAGTCTAAGGAGTCACAATATAACCCAGCCGACCTAACAATAATAATATAAAGCCACAAAAATAGCAATAGAGGGATTTTATGGGGCACAGTAATAACAATATGGGGACAATAGGGGCACAACAATATTAGTAAGGGATACCACTAAAATAGTAATGGGGTAATCACTAGTATTATAGGGACCTAACAAGCCCCTCTCCTTGAAAAAAGTGTTGTCTTCAATGCTTGAGTAGTTCTTGATGCTTCTGTATAAAATTCTCATCCTCACATGTGGAATATTTAATAGATAAGTTCTTCCACTTGATGAGATACTCCAAAATTGATCAATTTCGTAGCTGTCAAGTTCTTGTTTCTGTGACTGCTTCTGGTTTCAATATAATTTTTCCTTCTCCTCAAGTTCTGGAAATATTGTTTGAACTGGGAGCTTGTCACCTATAACCTTCTTTAAACATGAAACATGGAAAACTAGGTGCACTCGAGAAGCTGCAGGAAGCTCCAATTTGTATTCCATAGTACCAATCTTTTGCAACACCTTGTATGAACCATAATACTTTGGTGATAATTTATTATCCTTCTTAGCTTGCTTGAGGGACATTAGCTTGTATGGTTGTAGCCGTAGGAATACCCAATCACCTACATCAAAACTTCTTTCGTTGTGATGTTGATCTGCCTGTTGTTTCATTCTATCCTACGCCAACACGAGGTTATCCTTTAAGAGTTGGAGGACTTGTTTTTGATGCTCGATGTGATGTTCCACTGCTTGAACCTTAGAATTTTCTCTTAAATATGATGTGATGGATGGTGGCTGATATCCATAAAGTGCCATAAATGGGGTCATTTTTTGTTGTTGTATGGAAGGAAGTGTTATACCACCATTCAGCCAGAGGCAACCATTTGACCCATTGTGTCTGTTTATCAGATCAAAACAACAAAGATATCCTTCCAAACATTTGTTTACTATCTCAGTTTGCCCATCAGATTGAGGATGATAAGATGAGCTATGAGCTAACTGAGTACAAAGACAAGAAAATAATTCTGTCCAAAAATTTCCAGTGAAAATGGGATCTCTGTCACTTACAATAATCTTTGGGTTTCCATGTAGCTTTTGAATTGTTTCCATAAATGCAGTAGAAACTGTATTGGCTTTAAATGGATGTGATAATGCACAAAAGTGTGCATTCTTGGTAAGTCTGTCAACTACCACCATGATGACACTCTTTCCCTCAGACTTGGGTAAACCTGTGATAAAATCCATTGAAACCTCCTCCCAACGTTGGCTTGGAATGGATAAAGGTTGTAATAGACCCGTGTCTTAATTGTTTCAACTTTATTTTGTTGGCAAACCAAACATTCCGCCACAAACTTTTGAATATCTGATTTAAGGCCATCCCAAAAAAAATCCTTCTTAACCCTGTGGTAAGTTTTTAAAAATCCTGAGTGCCCTCCTAAGGGAGAAGTGTGCAATTCCATAAGAATCTTGTGTTTCAGCTGGGAATTCTTACAGAGGTATAAGCGATCTTTGTACCATAACGAATCATTTTGCCAGCTAAATGTATCAGACGTACTGGAATCTTGTTGAAATTTTGAATAAGTGCCCACACTTCTTCGTCATTATTCCATTCCTCCCTTGCTTCATTTATCCAATCTGGTTGGATAATAGAAATGGCGCACACAATGCTTCCACATCCTCATCCTTTCTTGAGAGTGCATCTGCCACCACATTTTGCTTCCCTTTTTTGTAGATGATTTCAAAGTCATAACCCAACATCTTTGTGACCCACTTGTTGCTCTTCAGAGGATAATCTTTGTTCTAAAAAGTATTTAAGCCTATCATGATCCATTTTTACCTTGAAGTGTCTTCCCATTAGGTAGGGTCGCCATTTCTGAAGTGCATGGAGTATTGCCAACATTTCCTTCTCATAAATAGCTTTGTGTAAAAACTTTCCCTTGATTAGACGACTTTCAAAAGCAATGGGTCTTTCATCTTGCATTAAAACAGCTCCAATTCCATTTCCTGAAGCATCACATTCCACAATAAAGGTTTTTGTGAAGTCCGATGTAGCTAAGACAGGTGTTTGGCACATTGCCTCTTTAAGATGTTGCTTCTGGAGTCCATGAAAATGCATCTTTCTTCAATAGTGTTGTTAGAGGTGCTGCTATTCTCCCATAATTCTTAACAAACTTGCGATAATACCCTGTCAACTCGAGAAATCCTGGCAGATGCTTAATGGATGTGGAGATTTTCCATTCCTTAATGGCTTTAATTTTGCTAAGGTCTACCTTAACTCCTTCATGAGATACAATATGACCTAAATATTCCACCTCTTGTACTCCAAAGAAACATTTGGATCTTTTTGCATATAATTACTTTTCCTCCAATAGTTGTAGCACCCTGTCAACATATTCAACATGATCCTTCCAAGACTTGCTATAGATTAGTATATCATCAAAGAATACTAAAACAAATTTTCTAAGGAATGGTTTGAAAATTGAATTCATCAAACCTTGAAATGTTGAGGGTGCATTGGTAAGGCCAAAAGGCATGACCAAAAATTCATAATGACCCTCAAGAGTTCTAAATGTTGTTTTCGGAATGTCTTCAGTCTTCATTCTAATTTGATGATATC
>APFE031352779.1:506-41242 GCA_000404065.3 Pinus taeda
GGATTCACTTAATAAAACCTATTCTTGAAAATGGGCGAATGGAAGGTTGTAACTCCTAATTTCAAGGGCTAAATTTACCTTTTTTACCCTCTCCCTTAAAATAAGGTGGGCTATTTGAGGTGATTTGTAAAAATGTACTATGATACAAAATATTCGCCCACTAAAAATTTAAAACCCCTTAATTTCACCAAAGGGTGAACATTCGCCCCTAAAATCACCCCTAGTTTCAAAAACCGATATTCTCCACAAATAGAACGCGGTGTTTCACATTATTAACATTGAAAATCCATCGGAAAATATTTCCTATAGACTTAACCGCACACTAGTCCTTTGACCCGGTGGTTTTTTTAACACAAAGAATTGGTGTATTTCCAATAGAGGTTATTGGGCCTAAATATACATGGAAACAAATTACAAACATGGCATTAAACTTATTTAACTGCACGTGGAAAGCAACGGATTTTACTATCAGTGTTTCCAACCATCAGCGAACAGTCCTAAGCCCAAACAATCAGGCACTCTATGATACAGTGGACACGCCAGGCTATAGGACACAACATATAAAACATTGCATCATATAGTTCCTGTTGCAAATCACAATAGACAATTTCCCTCAAAGGATATCAAAGTCCATACAACTGCGATAGCAATGGACCCATCAGGGTTATACAAGATGGAAGCAAAAAATATTGTGGAAGAAGACAATGATGAAACTCTAGAGGACGAAGAGTTTGGATTACGTGACATTGTTGATTAAATTTAAGTTATGCTTGGAAATCAAGCTTTGCAATGTTTTGACTTTGACATTTTATGAGAAGAATAAACACTCAATTAAGGTTGTTATACGTTCAATAGTTGTAATATGTGATTTTAGCATTAATTTTTAAGTTAATCATTATTTTTTCAAAAAAAAAATGATTATTATTATTTTTTGACATGAAATTCATAAAAAACTATTATTTAACCATTTTTAGTTAAACTTTTCGTATAAAAGTTGTGATTTTGACATGTCAATTCTAACAAACAATTATCAAAACGTGTAGTTTTTTAGTTATATTTATGTTAAAAATGGTTATTTTTATGTCCATTGTTAAAAAATATTGTTTTTTAGAAACAATTACTTCATGTTGATTGAAAAATTAATTAAGGATGTATAAATATGTAGAATATCGAAAAATCAAAATATCGACCTTCTAATTTAAAAATGCAAAACAATAAAAACCTCACTACAAAAAAATTAAAATTAAAATAAAAAACAAGAAAATATGAAGAAAATGACAATTTCAAAAATTATTAAATTTACAAAATAATTATTTACATTTCATACATTAGAAAATTTAAAGTCAAAAAATAGGTCTTTTAAAAAAAGGGCCTGATGCAGAATACCCACTTTTTTAAATCAGCATGAAAATCACTACCATTCTAAAATGTAATGTACATAAAAAAAATTAAAGTGTCAAAAACTATGCTCTAAAAAAAACATGTGTGCTTTGCATCAACCTTTTTCAAAATCAGGTCACTTTTTTGCTATTTCTATGAAACAGGTAACAGTATCAGTTCCCATTTCAAAGTTTACATAGGTAAAAGCACAATGAAAAAATAGAATGTGAAGTAGTGCGTTTAAGAAAGGAACTTGAGAAGACAAAATATTTGAATCTTAGATTTACTAAAGGATCAAAAACCTTAGATGAAATCTTCAAGGTTCATCATTCTCCTCTTATAAACACTGGTCTTGGATACACAAGAGAAACATCCCAACTAGAAAGGTCTTTAGCCATCACTAGAAGCTATCTAAATGTAGAAAAAACCAATAAAAAATGCATCAAATCTTAGAAAAAGCCTAAAGGTACTCCCCAAGTAAATCATGCTCATTTGACTCCAAGGGTGAACATCAATAGAAGCACTAACCAAAAGGTGAACAATACCAAGATACTTTATGATCACAAAAGTTTCTTCTTTAATGGACAATACTTTTCATGCCATAACTTCGGTCATAACGCTTCTCAATGTGCTGCTTACAAAATTATCATGACTAGAGAAGAAAGAAGACAAAGGAGCATGACATCAATCAAGTAGAGCTCTTATAGCAACTTTCACCTCTTGAAGATGAAATTGAATGTTCATTTTTCAATAACTTTGGTCATGAAGAATCTGAACGCAAGAAAAAATTTCGGCCAACATATCAAAAGGAGCAAATATCATCAAACTCCAAGGTGTGGAAAAAGAAGGAATTACACGTAGAAAATGTTAGAAAATTATATATACTGAGCAATGGAACACATAAAATATTGCATAAATATAAACATAGAAAACACATAAAACAAGAGAGACATATATATACGTGGTTCACCCAGTTTGGGCTACGTCAACCCTGAATATCCAGTCCTTCCTTTCTATTATATAGCAAAATGAAGAGACACATCCTACAACAGATCTGCTGTAATATCCTCTGTTTTCTCTCATAGTCTCACCTTTCTACTTCTCGCTCGGAGAATACACATGTATTACATAGCCTCAAATACAATGCCCTCATACAAAGAGAGGGGTTGCCTTCCTTTGCAAAAAACCTTAAACTAAACATAAGTTCTACCATCAAATCATCCGCCTAATGAACAACCCAAATTGACTAGAAATTGCTATACTTTTACAAGGAAATTTTACATCTATTTTTAGCTTCGGGGGTGCTGCCCCCGAAACCCATGCCAGGGGACCGCTGGTCCCCAGACCCCCCATTCGGGGGGGATCGGCCCCCCAAACCCCTATGGGGTTGACAAGTCTCCCACACACCCCCCTGCATGGAGGGGTGTACAAACTTCCTGGGGTATACATCCAACTGAAACAAAGACCTCTGAACAATCATGCTCCACACCCAAAATTCTCCCACTTGGAGAATGATTGTAGCAACTCCATCGCTAGTTCATTTTCTGGACAATAACTCCTCTTTGGACCTGGCTGTTTCTCATCTTCATCGCCATCCTTGAAGACCAATTGAAACTGAGAATATTCTCAGTTTCTCCCTGGTTACAACTTTTGTTAGCATATCTATAGGATTCTAGCTAGTGTGTATCTTTTCCAGCTTCAACTCTCCATCTTCCAACACTGATCATATGAAATGCTACATGAGCTGTATGTGTTTAGTCCTGGAATGAAATGTTGAGTTCTTTGCAAGATGAATGGCACTTTGGCTATCATTGTTTAACGTTCCCATATCATGCTCCTTACCGAATTCACCCATAAACCTTTGTAACCAAATCATTTCTTTAATAGCCTCTGTAGCAACAACATACTCTGCTTCTGTTGTTGAAAGTGCAACAACACTTTGTATTTTTGAAGTTCAACTGACAGTTGTTCCACCTACAGTAAATACATATCCTGTAGTGCTCCTCCTATTATCTTTGTCACCTGCCATGTCTGCATCAACATATCCCTGTAGAGAAATGTTTGAACCACAAAAGCATAATGCTTAATTTGTGGTACCTTTCAAATACCTGAAAATCCATTTCACTGCCATCCAATGTTCCTTTCCTGGATTGTTCATGTACCTACTTACAACTCCCACTGCATGTGCAATACCAGGCCTTGTGCAGACCATTGCATAAATTAAGCTTTCAACCGTTGATGCATATGGGACTTTAGACATATAATCCATGTCTTCTTTGGTCTTTGGGAACATTTCCTTAATAAGTTGGAAATGGCTAGAAAAAGGTGTACTAACTGGTTTTGCATTGTGCATATTAAATCTTTTCAACACCTTTTGTATGTACTCATTCTAAGACAATGTTAATTTGTGATTTTTCCTGTCTCTAGTTATTCTCAGACCAAGGATTTGTTTTGCAGCTCCCAAATCCTTCATTGCAAAAAAATTTGCCAATTTTCTTTTGAGCACTTTTATTTCCTTCATGTTAGACCCTGCAACAAGCATGTCATATACATACAATAACAATATAATATAGTTGGCATCATTTTTCTTTTTTAGATAAACAAAATGATCAGAGTGACATCTAGTATAACCTTGTTTAGACATAAACTTGTCAAATTTTAGATACCACTGCCTTGGAGCCTGTTTTAAGCCATACAAGCTCTTCTTCAACCTACACATTATTTTCTTCTTCCCTTTTACCTCATATCCTTGTGGTTGCTGCATATATATCTCTTCCTCCAATTCCCCATGGACAAAGGTTGTCTTTACATCTAACTGCTCAAGATGCAAATCTTCAACTACTACTAGACTTAAAATAGCTCTGATTGAAGTCATTTGAACAACAAGAGAAAATATTTCATCAAAATCAATACCTTTCTTCTGTACAAACCCCTTCACCACAAGCATAGCTTTGTACCTTTGTTTTCCTCCATTTTCTTCCTTCAGCCTGTAAACCCATTTATTCTTCAATGTAGTTTTTCCTGCAGGCAACTTGACTAAGTCCCAAGTCTGGTTATGCATTAAGGAGTCCATCTCTTCTTCCATGGCTACCTCCCACTTCTTCCTAATTTCAACCTGCATTTGCTTCTTCATAATATTTGGGTTCACCAGAATCAGTCAATAATAAATAATATAATGAAGGAGAGTATCGTTCAGGGGGTATACTTATCCTAGTAGATCTTCTAACACCACTTTGAGGTGTTTGGGGTGCTTGTTGCTATTGTGATGGTTGCTATTCTTGTGGTTGTTGATTATTATTATTTTCAGGCACCTTTACTTTTTTAGTGATTTCATCAAGAATTGCATATTCCTTGTTTTCTTTTTCCTATTTCTTTCCGTGCAACTGATTCTTATACAAGACCGTTTCATTGAATATTACATCTCTGCTCCTAATGATTTTGTGATTTTCGTATTCATATAAGCGATAAGAAAAATCATTAACACCATATCCAATAAAGGTACATTTCTTTGACTTTGCCTCAAGCTTTGTTCTATTTTCTTTATTACTATGGACAATAGCCTCACAACCAAAAGGCTTTAAAAAAGAGTAGTTTACCTTTTTATCTATCCATGCTTCCTCTGGAACACCACCATCCAAGGAACTTGAAGGCCCTCTATTTATTAGATAAATAGCAGTATCTACAGCATCAGACCAAAATTGTAAAGGCAACCCTCCATGCAATCTCATGCACCTTGCATGCTCCATGATTGTTCTGTTCATCCTTTTTGACACGCCATTTTCTTATGGTGTTCTTGGAACTGTCTCTCTCTGTGAATTCCATGCTCTGAACAGTACCTATCAAACTCTTTTCTACAATATTCACCTCCATTGTATGATCTGTGACACTTCAATTTCTTTCCTATCTCAATCTCAACCAAAGATTTCCATTTCTCGAAAGTATCAAATACATTAGATTTATTCTTAATACAATAACTCCATTTTTTTTTAGTTGCACCATCAATAAAAGTAACATCATAGTGAGAGCCACCGAGAGATGATACCTAAGAATGTCCCCATACATCTGTATGCACAAGCTCTAATTTTTTGCTCTTCTTTTCTTTCCCAACTCTAAGAAATCTAACTCTTTTGTTTTCTATAAATGCAATTCTCACAGAAGTCCAAGTCAACATTCTTCAAACCCGGTAAAAAAATCCTTGAGTGAAGAATCTTCAACCCCTTTTCACTCATGTATCCGAGCTTATCATGCCATAATGCTGCATCTTCTCCTTTGGAAGTTAAAGCATTAAGACAGTTAGAAATACCATTGCATAAATACAATGTACCAACCTTTTCGCCTTTTGTTATTACCAGGGCTCCTTTGATAACATTACAAGCTTTATCTGTGAAAGTTGTCACACAACCTTCACTGACTAATTGCCCTGTTGAAATCAGATTTTTCTTTAGATCTGGAACATGCCTTACCGCCTTTAGTAGCCATTAGTTTCCATTTTGCTATTTTACAAGAACCTTAGCCATTCAAACAATTTTATAGGGTTTATCTCACCCAAACGAACTTGTCCAAAATCTCCTTGAACATAGTCATGAAAGTATTTCTTATCTGGTGTGGCATGGAATGAGGCCCCTGAATCTACCACCCAGGAATCAGTAATATCTTTGAAAGAAAGAATCAAAGCATCTTGTAACACCTCACCTGTCACATTTGCTTCATGATTGTTTTCTTATTGTGCATCTCTTTCTTTTCCCATCCGAGATCTACAGTCTTTCTTTAGATGTCCTTTCTTTCTGCATTTCCAGCAAACTATCCCCGATCTAGACTTGGATCTGCCTTTCCTTGATTTACTGCAATATCCTGAGCTCTTTCCTCTTTCCATTTTTCTTCCCCTAGACTCCGCACTCAAAGCATTACCCGATGTCTCACCAAATCTTTTCCGTCGCATTTCCTCGCTAAGGATAGCGCTGACAACATCATCAAACTTTAAAGTACTAGATGTGGAAACAGAGTTACTAATGGCCATTACTAAACCATTCCAACCTTCTGGAAATGAGCACAAGAATAACAGAGCTCTAACTTAATCATCTATGTTTACCCCTACAAAACATAACTGAATTGTAACAGTATTAAAATCATTTAAATGGCCTACAACAGATCCACCTTCTGACATCTTCATATTAAATAACAGTTTCATAAGAAATACCTTGTTTGAGGCCGAGGGTTTTTCATATAGTTTCTCCAATGCCTTAATCAAATCCTGTATCGTTGTTTCCTTCGAAATGTTGAAGGCGACCGATGCTGCAAGGTACAACCATACTATTCTGAGTGCCTTTCTATTGAGAAGGTTCCATTTTTCATCTATCATTCCCATCGGCATCTTTTTTTCTGCCTAGTGGTAGGTACAGATCTTTTTGATACAGATAATCTTCCATCTGCATCTTCCGCAGCGAGAAGTTTTGGCCATTAAATTTCTCAACCCTAAACTTATCATCTTTCGCCATTGCTCCCACTCGAACGAGGAACCCTTCTTTCCTGCGAGTTTATCAGCCAAATAGACCTTCGGCTCTGATACCAGTTGTTAGAAAATTATATATTATGGAGCAATGGAACACATAAAATATTGTAGAAACATAAACACAGAAAACACATAAAACAAGAGAGACACAGATATACATGGTTCACCCAGTTTGGGCTGCATCCACCCCGAACAGCCAGTCCTTCCTTTCTATTACCCAACAAAATGAAGAGACACAACCTACAGCAGATCCACTGTAATATCCTCTGTTTTCTCTCACAGTCTCACCTCTATGCTTCTCGCTCAAAGAATACACATCTATTACATGACCTCAAATACAATGCCCTCATACAAATAGAGGGGTTTCCTTCTAGGGAAAAAAACCCTAAACTAAACATAAGTTCTACCGTCAGATCATCTGCCTAATGAACAGCCCAGATTGACTAGAAATTACTATACTTTTACAAGGAGATTTTAAATCTATTTTTAGCTTCAAGGGCATTGCCCCCAGAACCCCCACCAGTGGACTGCTGGCCTCCAGACCCCCCAGCTGGGGGGGATCAGCCCCCCTGAACCCTCACAGGGGGGACAAGTCCCACCCGCACCCCCCGCTGCATGGAGGGGTACAAACTTCCTGGGGTATACATCTGGCCGAAACAAAGACCTCTAAACAATCATGCTCCACACCCAACAGAAAAATGTGGCATAACATTGTTTGTAGAAGGACAAAAAAATTGGTGGTACATTGATAGCGAATGCTAAAAATACATGGTAGGTGATAAATATAAACTCATTTCATACATTGCTTTAGAAAAGGAAAGGAATGTCTCTTTTGGAAATGACACACCAACTGTCATTAAGGGTAAAGGTTTTGTTTATCTAAAAGAAAAGGTTAAAGCTTGAAATGTTATGTATGTTTATGGTTTAAAGCATAACTTATTGAGTGTTAGTCAAATGTGTGATCAAGGAAATGAATTTGCGTTTCGATCAAAAGAATGTGTGGTTTGTGAGCTTGACACAGGAAAAGCCATAATCAGAGATACAAGAACTCCAAGCAATCTATATACTAAACGGAGGTCAAGAACAATATTATCTAACCAAAAAAAGAAGAGAATTGGTTATGGAACAAAATATTGGGGCATCTAAGATTTTCTAAAATAAGAAAATCATATAGGCTCAAGGTTGTTCGTGATCTTCCAGACATCATCGTCCTCGAAAATACCATCTATAAACCATTTAAATTCAATAAGCAACCTAGAGTTCAATTCAGTGCCAAAGAAGGATTAGCAAGTAAGCCTCTTGAACTCATTCATACTTATTCTTTTGGACGAACAAGGAAAAAGTCACCTCGTGGAGAAGAATACTACATTTTATTCATTGATGTTTTTTCTAGAATGTGCTAGATTGGTTTAATAAAACATAAAGATAAAGGATTTGAAAAGTTTAAAGTCTTCAAAGATTTAGCTGAAAATGAATTAGATCTAAAAATAAAATGTCTCAGATCTCATCGGGGAGGAGAATTCATATCAAATTATTTTTTTGAATTTTGTGAAGAACATTGAATAAAGAGACAATTCTCTATTTCTAGAACTCCTCAACAAAATGGTGTTGTGGAAATAACGAATAGAACAATTCAACAAATGGCTTGAGCTATGCTTTGATGAGTCTGGAACTTCTGACACCTTCTTGGGTGAAGCTCCACATACTACAGTAAATATTCTCAAGAAAGTTCATGTACATGTAAATAGTGATCAAACTCCATATGAACTTTGGTATGGTAAGCCTCCCACTGTAAATCAATTCATAGTTTTTGGAAGAAAATGTTTCATCAAAAAGACTGATGAAAAAATTGGTAAGTTTGAACCCAGAGCAGATGAAGGAATATTTCTTAGTTGTTCATCTAGAAGTAAAGGATACAAATTTTATAATAAGAGACTTAGAAATGTCGAATGCATTGATGTTGTAATTGACGAAGCATGCAGAAATTTGAAACATGAGACACTAGCAAAGGAAGATGATAATAATGAAGATGGTGAATGCTTTCCCATACCAAATCGAAATGACATTGAGGAAGAAACCAAGGAAGCATCAAAAGAAGATACATCTGACAGCGAAAAGGCTCCATCCAGGTATCTTCCAAAGAATCATCCAGAATCTCTAATTCTAGGAGAAAAAGTGTCTGGAATACAAACAAGAAAAAATCTTGTGGGATATTCTAGTTATCTAGCCTTATTATCCTCCATAGAACCACAAATGTAAATGAAGCTTGCAGAGATGAATGTTTGGTTAAAGCCATGGATGAAGTACTTGAGCAAATTGAAAAGAATGATACTTGGGAATTAGTTCCTAGACATCATGATAAAAATGTTATAGGAACAAAATGGATATTCAAGAATAACTTCAATGAAAATGGACAAGTAACTAGGAATAAGACAACTATTGTTTGCAAAGGGTATGCACAACAAGAAGGTATATACTTTGAAGAAAATTTTGCACCTGTAGCTAGACTTGAAGCCGTAAGAATGTTTCTTGCTCTTTCAAGTTTTGAAAATTCAAAGTTTATAAAATGGATGTAAACTTTGCATTTCTTAATGGAGATTTAGAAGAAGAAGTATACGTTTACCAACCAGAAGGATTCATTTTGGGAAATGAAGCAAAACTTCTATGCAAACTCAGAAAGGATTGATATAGGTTGATACAAGCTCCAAGGGCATCCTATTATTGTCTTGACAAATATCTTCAACCATAAGGCTTCACAAAAGGATCTGCAAACAACAACTTATATACAACAATTAGGAATGATAAACTACTAATTATTGTTGTTTATGTTGATGATATCATCTTTGGAAGTAACGAAGAATATATGAGTCAAAACTTTTCAGTATATGAGTCAAAACTTTTCTTTTGTTATGCAGCAAGAATTTGAAATGTATTTACTTGGAGAACTAACCTATTTTCTTTTTCTACAAGTGAAACAAATGAAAGATGGCATATTTCTATCAAAAACTAAATATCTTAAGAAAATTTTGCAAAATTATGGAATGGAAGATTCCAAACCAGTATGTACTCCAATGGTAACTAGATGTAGTCTTAGTTCTAATGATGATTCTCCTACAGTGAATCAACCATATTAAAAATCTATGATTGGATGTCTTATCTATCTAACAGGTACCAGACCAGATATCATGCATGTGGTAGGAATTGTTGGAAGATTCCAAGCCAATCCGAAGGAATCACATCTTCAGGCAATAAAAAGAATATTCAAATATCTCCAAGGAACTCAAGGCTTTGGTCTATGGTATCCTAAAGATATAGATCACACTCTTCATGCACATATAGATGCGGATTGGGCTAGAAATGTTGATGATCGAAAAAGCACTAGTGGAGGTGCATTTTATATGGGATCGCGATTAGTATCTTGGTTCAACAAGAAACATAGTTCGATCTCCATAACTACAATGGAAGAAAAATATGTGGTTGTTGCATCTTGTTGCACACAACTACTCTGGATGATGCAAACATTACAATATATTCAAATTAAATGCTCTCCACCCATCTCCATCTTATGTGATAACACAAGTGCTATCAGTATTTCGAAAAATCTTGTTACGCACTCCGAGACCAAGCACATACCCATTAAGTACCACTTTCTATGACAACATGCTTGAACAAAAGTTTAAATTGGAGTATGTTCCCTCCAAAGAACAAGTTGTTGATATATGTACTAAAACTCTTCAGAGAGAAACACTTAAATATCTCAGACAAATGCTGGGAGTTGTTTCTACTTCATCTTGATGTTAAAACCAACATGTTTAGATTCAGAGGTTTGTTTTCTATACGTGGATTTCATGAAGCAGAGTCGAGTATACACGTGAGTTTCTTTGCTGGCAATAGCGTATATGTTTTTCTGATAGAAAAACAGTGGGTGAAACTCAAAATCAGTTTCTGACATGGCTGTTCAGTCTAATGTTGATGGATACAATCTAGTGATATGCTTTTCTCATTGATGTTTATTTAATTGATGAATATTCCTTGATGAATGAATTGTTGATAATGCACAGGTAGCACATGTTCAAGGGGAGCATTAGCCTTCAAAACATTATGCATTGTTGGCATCATTGTTGCTAAATTTAGCTATGGTCTCAATTATTAATGTCATTTGATGAAAAGGTCATGTAAAGACCTATGGTGTAATAATATGTCTCTTTCTGTCATAGTCTATTATGAATGAGTCATTCTTGGACATATGATATAATTTGCACTCACACTATGTATGGGAAGGATGATGTAATAATTGCAATTTTTAGTCATGTATGAACATTTGGTGTATCCCGATTTGGTTGGCTGATTGATGTATTTATGAGTCATTGGTGATAGGAAGGTCATAAAATTGATTTATTTGAAAACGATATTTACAGAATCTTCATGTGCTTGGGGGGAGAATGGACAATATAGTGCATCTCAATATGTACTAAGGGGGACAATATCTTGATCTGCCCTTTGCCCTTGATGTCAAATGGGGAGAGTATCTTGGTGTTCCTTGATATAACAAGTTCTACAGCTTGAAGTGATCAACACCAATATGGTTTCCATCAAGTCCAAAGGGGGAGATTGTTGGCATAAGGGTACATGTGTTGTCCTTGATGGAAACCCACAAATAGGTCAATTCAGAGGTAGCAGAGTAATGGTATAGAAGAATAGGATGATGGGACAAAGGATTACATATACGAATCAAGAAATTCAGGAAATAGAATATTTCAATTCTATATGTTGTTTCTCCTAGTCCAAGTAGTGTATACACGCGGGTACATAAAATAAAAGGAGCGTATGCATATGCACACAATTTGATAGAAGGAATAATGCATATGGGATAGAAAATTAAGGTTAAAGAATACCAAGGGTCCATACCATGGTATTAGCCCACAATGTTGAGTGAAATAACGGTTACTTGATTCTGTCTAAGAATACCATAGGTTTTAAGTGTTGTTTTGGTGCATGGTATTACAAAAGCTCTATGTATATAAGGAGGAGAAAATCAAAGGGCTATGTACGCAAGTTAATGGGTTTTCATGAATACTTCTATCTAAAGTATATTTTGCGTTATAAGGGTTATGGTTATGATATAGATTTGAAACATCTTTTGCACCCTTGGATACAATGTTGGATCAGGATCATGAGACATGAAATGACTTATCATTTTATGATTTGATAATGGATACGCTAGATCTAAGTGGTAACACATGTTTTATCATTTGAATGCTATGATATGGGTATATTTGAAGTCTTGAAAACTTGTGAAGTTATAAGCCATTATTTGTAGATCTATACATAGGTTCTCCTGAGTGAAGCCTCATATACATGCGAGTTTGACACTTCCAAGTAGCGTATGGAGAGGAAGGGCTTGTTGTTCAGAAATGAATGATTTATCTGATCAGTGCTACAATTTTGTTGCTGTCTTTCAATGATGTCTTCATTAGATTTGAAGTAAAACTAATTATATAACGAGATTGAGTCTGTTTGACTGATTGATTGAGTAAGAAGGGTAATTTTTGTTCCTATATATTTAGAACTCTATAATATTACAATAGATCCTCAAAATATATTTGGGTATTACAGTTTTTGGTTCAGAAGTTTTATGATCCAGTATCTTTAGAGGTATACAAAGGTTGGGTTATAGAAAGTAGCATATACATGTAGGTTTTGCTCATTGAAGTAGTGTATACATTCTGACATATGATTTTTGAGGTTGTAGTTGATTCTAGTTGTTGATGCAGTGTTCTAGGTTCAACTCTATGTTTTGGTGACAGTGATATGACTGTTCAGATTGATTGATTTTGTTTTTATTCAGAGTTGATGGGATTTAGTGATTGGTTAACGCAATTGTATTTGATGGCTGTATTATAGTTGTGGTGATTGATTTTGAGCTTGAATAATGGTTGTTGATGGGTCCAATATGAATATTTTATGAAACATGGCCTACATATTGTTCTTATGTGTACCGAGAGTATCTAGCCTAAAAATTTAGGAAACGTGGTCCCTAGAGAAAAGGAGAAGGTGGTAGCATTCTGTAGGCTGGCACCTATATATTGGTAAACATATCAACTAGTACAAGAGCTAGGGGGTTGGAGCTTCCTTCTAGTAGAAGCTGGAAAATGAGTGAAGGTTGTAGCCTTCAATAGGTAGATGCCTACATAGTAGAAAGAGTTTGCACCAATAAAAAACTTGTAAACACTTTTAATAATAAGAAGATTAAAGAATGAGACAACAGTAGCAATAGTTTTTTTCCACATTGGGTTTCCACCTAAAAAATCTTGGTGTTCATGTGTGTTGATTTATTATGTTCTTATTGAATCTGTTTACTACTTAGTAAATGTATCACACTTTCATCTAAGTTCAATAGACAATGAATTAGTTGTTTTATAAGTTTATTATCTATATGCTGGTTCCATTCATTATAGTAGTGTACATATGCTGTTTGATTTCTATAAAATCGCATATATAGTTTGAAAAGGAAAATTATTATTGTGAAATTTTAAATACTAATTCACCACCCCTCTCAATATTTTTCCCAAAATTAAAAAGCTTTTTTAAACAACCCAATTTAAGTGCACATCTAGCGAGGCAAACTACATTCCTAAGTGAGTTCGATTTTGACATAAGACATCTCAGGGGAAAGGAAAATCATGTCACTGACGCATTAAGCCCGAAGTTGTACCATGTGTATGAGATCACTTATAGTCAGTCTGAACCAAATTTCTCCAAAGAAATTAAAGAGGTTGCACATAAAGATCCTGGATATAGATTATTGTGGAAGAATATTAATCAGGCATAGACTCAAGGGAAACTATCTAACTATGGCTTAAATGGTGATGATTTTTTGACCTTTGAAGATAGAATATACATCCCTAATCAAATTTTGTTAAAGCAACTTATGCTAGATGAATTCCATATAAGTCCATATACTTCCCACCTAGGATACCAAAATTTGTTCTCTGTAATTAAAAAAAATTACTTCCAGCCAGACATGAGAAACGACATTAGTGCATATCTATCTATGTGCCTAGAGTGCTAGCAAGTAAAAGCAGAGCACCAATAGCCTTTCGAGTTACTCTATCTATACCAGAATGGAAGTGGGACATGATTACATTAGACTTTGTTATAGGTTTGCCAACATATAAAAAAAATGACTATATTATGGTTATGGTCGACAAATTGAGAAAAACAACTCATTACATATCAGTCAAATATACCTATAAAACCATTGAAATTGCAGATATGTTCATGAAATAAATATTATGGTTACATGGTATACCCAGAGTGGTGATATTGGATAGAGATGTTAAATTTACCTCTGCATTCTAGAAAGCCCTTTTTACGGGCCTAGGAACACAGGTCTAGTTCAACACTACATACCACCACCAGACTGATGGGAAAATTGAGAGAGTGAAGAAGATAATGAAAGATATGTTGTGAACGTATAGTATGAAACAACCAACTAAGTGGGAGGAATACCTACACATTGTAGAGTTGACCTATAATAACAATTATCACGAGTCATTGGGTATGAGCCCCTTTGAGGTACTATATGGGAGAAAATGCCAGTTGGAACAAACCTGAAAACAAATTAGTGCTAGGTCCTAATATGTTAGATGAAATGGAACTCACAGTCAAGAGAGTTCAATAAAATTTGAAGGCTATCCAAGATAGAAAGAAAACATACACAAACAAAAAGAGAACTTATAGAGAGTTTCTTATAGGGGATCATGTATACATACAAGTGAAACCAAAATGAATTTCTCTGCCATGGTGTGGTTGTGAAAAATTAGCACCTCACTATTGTGGACCCTTCTAGATTTCAAAGAGGATTGGGCCTGTAGCGTACTAAATTACATTAACCAACCATTTTCGGGTCCATGAAGTGTTCCATGTCTCATTGTTAAATAAATATGTGTATGATCCTAGACATGTAATTAACTGGAAATATGTACATGTAAGGATGTGATTTTATTATTAAATGTGCAATGAATGTTATATGAGCATAATCTAATAGAAGCTATGTTTGGCATAGGTCGAACTAGATATAGACTTTATGGTAGAGCCCCTGCATATTCTCAAACAGAGAGAACAAATGCTATGGAGTCGACTTCTCAACCAGATTAAAGTGCAATGGAATCACTTTACCTCAGAAGAGGCTACTTGGGAAGATGATAAATTCATGTGGGAGGCATACCCGGACCTATTCTAGAGGGCTAAACTGAAAATTGAGGATAATTTTATGCATGAGCCGGGTAAGATGTAACACCCCAAGGTTACAAGTCATCTAATGTATCTTTGACTATTTTGGTTTGGTATAAATTTAGGAAAACTTTATGATGAGAGATATACTTTTTTAGTTTAGTTGAAAGAAAATATAGTGTATTCCATGTTTTGGAAAACTACTCATACTTCTCTCTCTAGAAAGAGAAGGAGAGAAAAAAAAGATACCAGAAAGAAAAAGACCAATACAAGACGTTGTGAGGGAGACATAAAGTTGTTAGCACAAGGAGTTCTTGAGTTAGACATGGAGCCCCTATGAATATTCCTCAGTATTTGACCTTGAAATAGACTATATGGTCTTGAGGTTCAAAGGGAAAGATTCTTGTTTCTCTTATACTATCTGTGAGGAAGCTCGGGGGTTGTGTGGACGTCATTTCCAGACTTGTGGATGGGTGGACTAGACTCCTCGTCGCTTCCATAATTAGATTGAGCCAGAACTCATATTAGTATTTGCATAAGTTTGTTTTCTTCTAAAAGTTTAAACTATGTTCTTTAAGAAGAATATGATTTGAAATAAAAAAGAGTTCCTTATGAATGACAAAGAAATTGAGGAATGTTGTGAGACTTGGTACTATTTTTTAGTATGACTCTATAATATTAGTTACAGTTGTTGGCAACATAAACATGAATTGAAATGTGTAATCTTAAGTTAAGAATTTAAATCAACTAGTCTCTGTAAAGAATGCGAGAGATACATGCATGAATATTTAGGATATTTTCCACTGACTGACAGGGTAAATAATTGTTAACCATTTTTTTCCAGAGAGGAGTTACTTAATAATCAAATAACAGAAGTAGTAATAGTTAGAGGAATAAAATTTGAATTTAGTTGAAATGACGAGTATTACAATGATATATTCCCTGTAGGATTTAGACCTAGACCAGGAACTAGTTTGTACCTAGTTTTTGGTTAAGGGTTGAAGTTATTTTTACATGAATTAGATGAGAAATCAAACTAAAAGAACTCAATAAACTTCTTCCTATTGTAACCACAGTTACTGTGTATTAGTTAAAAAAACAAGAAAACTTGTTTCAGTAAATGAAAATAGCGTTGCAAGAAAAAGGAAATCTTTACATTTAGAAAAAAATAGGAAAATTAACCAAGAATTAACCATCATTTGAGAAACTTTAAACTGGAAATTCATTTGAAGATATTAGAAGCAAATGGATACATAAACGTGTTAGCACAACAAGCTCAAAGAAAAGTGTTCTCTAAAAACAATAACCCTCAAAACATAAATTAACCTCTTTATGCAATGAAATAGTTTAAGAAATGTTAACATATCTTCAAACTAGAGAAATTGGTTGCTTTTGTGGTAGCCATACATTTAGTCATAACAATAAAAAACCCTATAACATAATTTGAATCCTTTTTAGGATCTATAATGTACATGATTTAAGTGGGATGAAACCCCAATCATAGGTGGGTGGTTAACCTTATACATACAACTCAGAAAAACATAACTCAGTCGAGCTGAGAAAACAACCGAATGGGATTAAATCCTTAATCGAAGATTATAGCATTGCTATCACAGTTCCAAAATCTTAACCTTATACACGAAAGAGTACTGAAGATGGATTAAACTAGAATGGGTATAGGAAGAACCTGTATAAGAGGTAAATTATAGTAGAAGGAAGCACCGAGGTTAACTGCATCACAAAAACCAAGCTAAACCATATAACAAAGAATTACCTGTAATCAACGAATCTTAGGATCAATATGAGAGGGTAAGAAAGGCGAAGGCAGAGAATTGAAGTTGGACCATGTAATCCTACCTATATTTACGAGGTGTCCGTGTGCATAGGGACTCTCAACCTTTAGAAACAGAGACCCTCCTTTATTTGCTGAAGTATAGAACAACTGAAGCAAGAGGGTTCTTGGGCTTGACTTCAAAACTAACCTGAAGCTGAGCATGAGGTTCCCTCATCCCGAGTAGCGAAGAGCATCCAACGATTCAAACGAGTTGTAAAAGACCAACAACACTGCAAAACAATTCCCAAACTGTAAGGAAATTTTGGGTAAACCTCTGGCATGGGAAAAGATATAGGGAACGTTACCTGCGACAATGGAGCTTAGGAAACCCTAAGCTTTCAATTGTTGTGCAAAAACTTGGAACGCTAACCTCAATTGATGAAATGACTAGTTGATTCAAGTCTCACGGGAGGTGAGTCATTTACCAACACCGGGTAATGAATTAACATCGTTGGATCAAAATATGGATAGGTGGGCAACATGATGAAGAACAAGTGTCGGAGCAAGACCAAGGGTTTAGTGCACCAGTCCACGTAGTTCTGTACTAGGTTCATTGTGACTAAGGTGTAGTGACTGTCAAGGCTACAAGTCAGATTTGGAGCTTGGCGATTGGCCAACCCAATCAACCCATTCCCTGTCATACAACCAAATAAACATACAATAACTATAAATTAGTTGTGCATTAAGTAAATTGTCACGTCTTATTAATGATCCGGATTTGATCATTTATAAAACACATCTACCCATTAATTTCCAAGTGATTGCTATGTATGTACATAAATCCATTTGACTATAATCCCAAAGTTGAATAGGGTTCTAGAAACTATAATTGTGTACAATATCAAAGCAAGTGTATGATGTGATTTATGGTAAAATTACTTGGAACATTAGTAAAAAAAAAATTATGATGGTGTGCCATGCATGTGATACGAACCATTCACAAAAGATTTGAAATATAATTTAAAAAGAAAAATAAAAATAAAGAGAATAAATTTTGTTTTCATTTTTATTTTTTTACTAAGAAATTATAATGAAAAAACTTATCAAAATTTTCTTTCAATTTTTTAAAAACTTTGCCTATAAAATACTTTGATACGAAAGTCTAATAAGGTTCTGAAGGGGAATACTTACCTTTACCAATAATAGTCATCTTTGAGATTGACAAGTCGAGGTCCTAATCCATGAATCACTTTGTGAATCTTCTATGTATATATATAGCTCTCACAAAAAGGAATTCAAATCTCAAATTCATGCTTGGTTGCCTGTAAAACACTCTCATGAGGGAGGACAAAAATTATATAAAAGTAAGGCCTAATGTTTTAGACACTTAAGGACCATAGATACATAAATCAAAATCTTTGAAACAATTTTTGTTTTTTTTTTAAATCTTTGCCTAGAAGGCACTCTAATACAAAAATAAAGCCTAATTTTCCAAACATACGAACTATAGATACATGAATCAAAATCATTGAAACAAAATAAAGAGGAAATAATTATTCTTTTTATCTATTTTTAAAATTAAGAAATTATAATGACAATTGTTTTACAAAACAATTCCCCTTCTTTTTTTAAACTTGGCCTAGAAGGCACTCAAGTTGGAAAACAACAATAATTATTCAAAAATAAAACCTAATTTTTCATAAGGATTATGATACATAATAAAATCATTGAAATGAGATTCCCTATTTTTTTTGAAAACTTTTCCTATAAGACACTCTCATACAAAAATAGAGTTATTTGTTATTTGAGAATTGTCTTTTATCTACAAAAATCATTCATTTACACAATATTTAAATATAATTTTAAAAAAAAATCAAAGAATTGTTGTGTGAATCTTGTGTGTCTACATATAGCTTTCACAAAAAATGATTCAAATTTGGCCCAAAATATTTAACTATTGGTTATTTTTATGTGGAAAATTCATTATAATTTTATGCTTTTAAATATGATACATTAGAGAAGAATACCATGGGAAAAACCACGGGTTGTGAAAACTGTGAGTCAAATTGTTTACATAACGATAAATTGACTATCTTATTTTGATCGAATAATTTTATTTTTTTATTTTATAGGCTACATTAGAAAAGAAAGCTATGAGAAAAAACCATGGGTCGTGAAAACCACGAGTCAAAACCATTTCATAAGAAAGCTATGAGAAAAAACCATGGGTTGTGAAAACCACGAGTCAAAACATTTCATAAGGGTAATTGAATTTTTTTAATTAAATAAGTTTATTTTTTTTAATAATTTATTTTTTATATGTTATTTCTTATTTTATTATTATAATTTATGTCATTATACCAGTCAAAATCTCTTATTAAATAATTATAATAATTATTTTCTTAATTTAATTATATTTTGTTTATTAAAATTTTAATCCTTACAACATATCTCCTATACTATGTTGGAGAGTTTTTAAATTTTATTTTATTTTTAATTTTATGTAATTTGATGGAGTCAAAATTTTTAATGAAATAAATGAGAACATGGTATTACAACATTTCTTCCTAATCCTTGAATCACATTGTGCATCTTCTATGTATATATACCTCTCACAAAAAAAATTCAAATCTTAAATTTGGTACAACAAATTCTCCTGCTAGAGAAAGAGAAATAATTATATAAAAATAAAGCCTTCTTTTTTTAGACATAAGGACCATAGATACATAGATCAAAATCATTGAAATGAGTTTCCTAAAAAAAAAAAAAACTTTGCCTACAAAGTACTTTGATGCAAAAATAAAAGCCTAATTTTTCAGACATAAGGACTATAGATACACGAATCAAAATCATTGAAATAGGATAAATATAAATTAATTCTTCTTTTTATTTATTTTTTGAATTAAAAAATTATAATGAAAATTGTTTTATCCACTGTTTTTCCTTTTTTTTAAACTTAGCCTATAAGGCACTTAAGTTGGAGGACAAAAATAATTATACAAAAGTAAAGCCTATTTTTTCAAAGATTATAGATACATAAAAAAAATCATTGAAATGGGATTACCTCCCTTTTCTAAAACTTTGCTTATAAGACTCTGAGCTTTGCCTATAAGACCCTCGGCTACAAAAAATAGAAGTATTTTTGGTCTAAGAATTGTCTTTTATTTGCACAAACCATTCATCCGTGAAAGATTTAAAATATAAGTAAGAAAAACAATCAAAGAATAGCTCTATGAATTTTTTGTGTCTGGATATTGCTTTAGACAAAAGGATTCAAATTTGGCACAAAAAATTAACAATTGTTTATTTTTAGGTGGAAAAATTATTAGAATTTTATGCCTTTAAATAAGCTACATTAGAGAAGAATAACATGGGAAAAAAACATGAGTCAAAATGTTTACAAAATGGTAATTGACTATTTTAGTTAAATCAAATAATTTTATTTTTTCATTTTATAAGCTACATTAGAGAAGAATGTCATGAGAAAAATCCATGGATTGTGAAAGCGAGAGTCAAAATATTTCATAAGGGTAAATTGACTAATTTATTTTAATTAAATAATTTTATTTTTATATTGTTATTTCTGCTTTACTATTTCATTTTTATGTAATTATAGAGTCAAAATATTTTATTAATAATTATAATCATTAATATTTTAATTTAATTTTTCTTTATTAAATTCTAATCTTCACAACGTCTATCTTATACTAGGATGGAGAGTTTTTAAATTTTATGTTATTTTTATTTTTATGTAATTTGATATAGTCAAAATGTTTAACAAGATAGGAAAAGACATTACAACATATGTTCCTAATCTTTGAATCACTTTGTAAACCTTCTATGTATATATATAGCTACCACAAAAAAGAATTCAAATCTGAAATTTGGCACAACCAATTCACTCTTGGTTGCCTATAAAACACTCTCATGCTGGAGGAAAAAAGCAGTTATATGAAAGTAAAGGCTAAATTTTTAGACATAAGGACCATAGATACATAAATCAAAATCATTGAAAAGAGATGTCCTAATTTGTTTAAAAAACGTTTCCTATATGGCACTCTGAAACAAAAATAAACCTTGATTTTTTGGACATAAGGATTACATATACATGAATCAAAATCATTGAAATGTGATAAAGAGAAAATAATTCTTATTTTTTTTTTGATTTATTTTTTTAATTGAGAAATTAAATGAAAATTATTTTATCGAAATTTTCCATATTTTTTTCAAAAAAGTTTCCTATAAGACACCATACTGGAGGGAAAAAATAATTATACAAAAGTAAAGCCTAATTTTTCTAGAAGTAAAGACGATAGATACATACACAAAATCATTGAAACCCAATTCCATAATTCTTTTGAAAAGTTTGCCTATAAGACACTCTGATACAAAAATAAAGATATTTTTGATTTGAGAATTGTCCTTTATTTACACAGACCATTCATTTGCAAAATATTTAAAATATAAAAAATAAATAAAAATCAAATAATCACACTATGAATGTTTTGTATTTATACATAGCTTTCGCATGAAAGGATTCACATTTGGCACAACAAATTAACAATTGGTTATTTTTATGTTGAAGATTCATTAGAATTTTATTCCTTTAAATATGTTACTGTAATATTCCTGGATAAAGATGGTTGTAAATATTTTATTATTGTTATAGGTTAAAAGACATTGGACGATGTGCTATTTACTGTTTTGAATTAATAATAATTATTGACTCTGCACTGGAAAAAAATTATAATCGAATCATACTTGGAAATTGTAACTTCCCATTTGGAAGTTGTTTTTTTTATTTTTATAATGAAACAATTGCCAAATAAAAAAGAAAGAAACCCTAATTATTCCTCCGAATCGTAACCACCCAAGGAAAGGGGGTGGGAAAAGGAAAAGGAGGGGGGGGGGGGAGAGGGAACCGTGCTGTAGGGACAGACGGGTACATGATGGAAAAGTTATGCTAAGTCTGGTAAGGACTAGATAGCATTGGCATGACAATGCAGAGAAAAGTTTACTGAAGGTTGTGACCTGGCAGACATGCTTGGGGGGAGATTTGGGATGTGTCAACAACTCTCCTGGACGGGAGGAAGACAAGCCAAGAACCAGTGGTGACCAGGTTCTGAATAAAGAAAGGATAGTGCTATGCATACCGGGTACAAGTAAGTACCATTATGACAATTCTAATGTTGTAATTACAGTACTATTGAATGTTCCTTTTTAGTTGTTTAGATTAGTACTATAGAAAAGTTGTGAAATAAGGAAAGAAGAATGATAAACAGTGCACATAAAAGTTGAGTGTGAGGTATACTATAGTTCTAAGTTGGTCAGTGTGTATAAGATAGGCTAGTCTCTTTATGACCCTTAGATGACAGTAGAAGACTTTCAATGGCTAAAGCCTTTAGGCTTGGAATAGCCAATTAAGTAGTTACCCTGACCAACTGCAATCAAAGATTCTGCCCTTTACACGTTTGGATGATATAAAATATGGGGAAGGGTTTATTTCCATACATTAAGGAAACAAAAAAAAAAACGAATGACAGTTTAGAGGAGGAACCTGAAGGGAAAATTAATTTACCCCAGGAACCAGTAAAACACCACAATACACCAATTATTTCTTACGGGATTGTCATGAAACCCAATGGTGAAAATTAACAAGAATAAGAGCAATTAAGGACCTGGAATAATGAACTGGATTGGCCGTAGACCAGCATATTCATCTGGGACAAGAGTCTTTCTGTTCTAGTAAAAGAACTCTAAAACCTAGACAGTAAAAAGTATGCATATTTATATATGTAAGAATTAGAAGCACAACAAACGCATTTGAGTCACATTTATATAGTTGAACGAAAAATCTCATAATAGCCAAACCCAACATTAACCGAGGGAGTTAGCGCCATATACTCAGTAGCTTAAGGAAATTGATAATATTCAGAAGGGTTTGACGGAAACTGGTCCTCAACAATTATTGCTAGCTAAAACAAAAAAATAGGTAATGCTAATAAGTAATGCCACCAATAGAATAAGACGAGCTATATTTTCTTTGCACATACAGAGAAAAATTACGTATAGCTATAGGTAGAGTAAAAGTACTTAAACTCGCATTTCACGCGCAGAGTTGACAGAATACACATATATTGGAACCAGAGAAATAAGAAGTTTCGAGTAGTCACATAACTTCCATACAAGGGTTGAATGCCTCAATCCTAGTGTTTAAGCCACAAGAATTTATATCAGACATTAAAATGAAAAAACGCGGACTACCATATAACAAGGTAAAATACTATACTTTCTCAACTTGCGCTAACAGGCGAGGAAATCAAATAGTCAATCATATTTAACAACAGGTTGAGACAGAGTTGGCTCGAGAGTCATAAGAAGAGTTCTGCTAAAGCTGTGATGTAACCAGTAAGCACAATTAATTTATAGTATGCCGCTTCGATAGAGTCCAAAGGGAAAACATAAAAAGAAACCGAGGAAACCCCTCGTCGAGCGACGAAGTCATGGAAAAACTTCGACAACAGAAAAACCAGGAAAACCCCTTTTTTTTTCCAGAAAATCACAGTAGCCCAGCCTGACAAGAGACATATATACAAATATGTAGCCATAAGAAGATTCGACAACCTCTGATAAACCACCATGCAATCCTAGCTCAGGGGTGAATATGTGGACTTACCCGGGAGAGGAGAAGAGCCAACCTGGAGGAGAGGGTACTCTGTTCATCTATTGATGGCGGAGTAGATACCCGGCACCCATAACCAACCTGTTACCAGAAAGAAACAAATGCATTAGGACTCACCAGTAATGCTGACAAGGGAAAAAATTGAAAGGCATAGACATAATCATCGAATAGGAGATTGATCTCACCCTGACCTGCAAGTATATCAAGAAAACTTGTCACTTAAGGGTGTAGGATTACCTGTGGAGTCCTCAGCCTGCAACCATGGCGGACAGCGTAACCTTAGGCAGAGCCAAACCCAGAAAACCAAAAAGAGAAAAATGAGTTATGTCATTGGGTAATGAGAAGTTGAACCAACAATTGGGAGGCAGCCAACCGTCTGATGCAATGGAGGAGATCTACTCCATCGAACCATTGCAGAATCCCGAGAAAGGTGTCCTCCCTACAATTTCCCTTAAATGTCAGTGTGGTGGAGCTTAATGGCTACAGATGAGGAGGCTTATGTGTCGAGTGTTGGGAGGAGTTGCTATTAATAGCAAGGGAGGAGGACTGTCCTAATCCCATCAACACATCAGTCATATTAATGCGAAGCGGATTTTCCTGTATGGGAGTCCGAGCATGACTTAAAAACCTTAGATTTAATTCAAAACATAGGCCAAAGCCTCGGTGAACTTAAGAGATGGGGAGGTAATTACGGTAAACAATAGTTTAATGTTATTACTATTGTTTTTTTTAATGTCTTTTACTTTTGTTTATTTTGGAGATGTTACATATGGTATGAGAGCCAAGTTCCAGAAACTGTGACCTCTGGGACAGTGGCGAGGGAAATATATTTATATACATATAACAAGCAATAACCTGTTTAATTATTTCCCTGATAAATTCTGTTTGAGTACAGGAGAAAAATTGACAGGATGAGAAGAACAGATAGCGTATCCCAGGGATTTATAGCAGGTCAAGAACCTGCAGGGAACCATCCTGAGCTGTGGGTACATCTCGGTGAGGAGACTTGAAGTGCGAACTGTGCCATTCTAGAAACTGTGCAAAAACTGAAACATGAAATGGCTCGGTTAAGAGAGGATAACGCCAGAATAACGATAGAATAGAAGAGAATCATAAAGAGTCTTTCGCATAAGCAAAATTAGATACCACCACACCCCAATGTTTAGCAACAAGGAATATCAGGGGAGCAGGACCAAAACACAGCACTTGGAGAATCGGAAGGTAGGGAGCAGGAACGGTCTGATAATGCCTCTGAACAACAAACGTGCAAAAGGCAGGGGATAGAGTTGCAAGGGGAATTCTGTAAGATTAAACTGCCACGTTTTGATGGAGAACAAGAGGAAGCCGCTGAAGCATGGTTGATCAACATGAACAAATATTTTCAGCTGTATGAGTATGACCACAACCTTAAGGTAAGGTTGGCGATTTTTCAACTACAAGGGAAGGCCACCTTATGGTGGGAGGAGGTGAAGATGGTCAAGGGAGTAAGTGAACAGACTATTACCTAGGAAAAACTTCAAAAGTAATTTGAGGAAATATACTTGACAGAACGCTACTATGATGAAAAAGCTAGAGAATTCCATGATCTGCGCTTGGGACAACAGACTATGGATGAATTCATCACTCTTTTTACCTCTCTGCTCCGCTATGTGCCCTACATCTGGGAGGAAAAAGCCAAAGTACAGAGGTTTGTTAGCAGTCTACCCTTGGGTATGAGGGAAAGGATCAAATTCGATAATCCAAAAATGATGGATGAGGCCATACGTAAAGCCCGGATGTGTTACCAACAGAGCAAACAAAAGGGAGAAGGCCTACATAAGAGATGGTTGGATAAGAAAAACAACAGATTGACTGGTAGTACCAAGGGTAGCCGTAGTGGAGGACATAGAAGTTTTTCCAAAGGGCAAACCAGCGACAAAAATTCACAGAAGAATTCGTTGCGACTAAAGCCTCCCAATGAGTCTAGGCTTAATGACCAATTTGGAAAAAATGACAATGAGGGGACAACAAGGCCTCCAGTGCAATGTTGGGGCTGTGGAGGCCCCCATTATGTGAAAAATTGTCCCCAATGTAAAGGAATTGATCAGGTGTCCCAGGTTTATGAAGCCTCTACAGTAGGTGATGTAGGATGAAGCCTATCGAGGATTAATGCAGCTCTAGAGGATTTCTAGGCAGAGTACCAGCCGGCTATGGTGGAATTTGAAGGTACACTCTTAGACCTTGCAGTCACTATTTTAATTGACCCTGGTGCAACACTAAGTTATGTTAGCCCTAGAATTGTGGAGCAATGCAGGTTACAGCCTGTTAAATTCAAAGACCCTTGGCTGGTTCAGCTGGCTATAGGGGCAAAGAGACGGGTGAATGCCAAAGTTAAAAACTGCCCCTTAAAAATAGCAGGCCAGTTAGTTACAGCAGATTTAAATATGCTTCCCCTTGGTTCTTATGATGTTTTAATTGGTATGGATTGGTTAGAAAAACATTGGTCTATAATTAATTGCAAAATGAAGACTATCATCTATAGGGATGAGCTCAGGATTAAGCAAGAAATCCAAGGGATCAAAAGGCCAATGTAGCTTCGACCTATAACCGCCTCCTAGTTAGCAAAATGCATCAGGAAGGGATGTCGGATTTACATGATCCAAGTGGGTTATGCTGACACAAAAAACAAGAAAGCAGTAATGGAAAATATCCCTGTAATATAGGAGTTTGCCGAAGTATTCCCGGAGGAAATTCTCGGGTTACCTCTGAAGCGGGACATAGATTTTACCATTGAATTAGTGCTAGGAGTAGCTTTGGTATCCCAGCCACCCTATCAAATGAGTATACTGGAATTGACAGAGTTAAAGATGCAGTTGCAGGAGTTGCTGGATAAAATTTATATCCGCCCCAGTGTGTCACCCTGGGGAGCCCCGGTGTTGTTCGTTAAGAAGAAAGATGGGACCCTACGCATGTGCATAGATTATCAATAGCTAAATAAATTGACTATCAAAAATAAATGTCCGCTACCCCATATTGATGAGTTGTTTGATCAGGTAAAGGGAGCAACAGTTTTTTCGAAAATTGACCTGCAGTCGGGATATCACCAAGTCCGGATTAAGGAAGAAGATATAGTTAAAACCACTTTCAGAACACGTTATGGCCACTATGAATTTGTGGTACTACCCTTTGGGTTGACCAATTCCCCTGCACTTTTATGTGTTTAATGAACAACGTATTCCACCAGTACTTGGACAAGTTCGTGCTGATTTTTATTGATGACATCTTGATTTATTCGCGGTTTATGGAGGAACACAAAGAGCATCTCAGGATGGTACTGCAAACCCTCCGAGAACATCAATTGTACGATAAATTCAGTAAATGTGAATTTTATAAAGAACAGATATAGTACCTGGGGCATATAATCACTAAGGAAGGAATTGCAGTTGACCCTGAGAAAATAAAGACAATAATGGATTGGTCGGTACCTAAACATGTGGCGGACATCCGCTCTTTTATGGGATTAGCCAGATATTATAGGCGGTTTGTGGAAGGGTTCTCAAGGGTAGCATACCCCATTACTTCCCAACAGAAAAAGGGGAGGGCCTTCAGGTGGACCTCGGAATGTCAAAGGAGTTTTGAGTAACTCAAATACCTGCTCACCATGACACCTGTTTTAAGCATTGTAGACCCTAATAAAAACTATGTGGTGTGTATAGATGCAAGAAAAGGAGTAGGGGGTGTATTGATGCAAGAAGGAAAGGTAATAGCCTATGAATCACGGAAATTGAAAGAGCATGAGAAAACATATTCTGCTTATGATTTAGAGTTGGCAGCCGTGATCCATGCCCTGAAAATGTGGCGACATTACTTGATGGGCAGAAAATTTCTGTTATTAACTGATCACCACAACCTAACTAATTATTTTAGTCAACCCACACTGAATGCAAGGCAAGCGCAGTGGGCAAACTTTCTTAGTGGATTCGATTTTGAGATTAAGAATTTAAAGGGAAAGGAAAACAGAGTAGTGGATGCTTTAACCAGAAAAGTGCATTGTCTATATGAAATCTCCTACAGTCAAGGGAAAAGTCCCTTCAGGGAAATTATTATTAGTGCATTTGAGCAAGACGCTAATTACCAGCAAATAAAACAACAAATACAACAACCCACCAGCAATGAAAAACAACCAGATTATGCCATAGACAGTGCCGGAATGTTGTATTATAAGGAGAGGTTGTATGTGCCTGATCAGAACCATGTCAAAAATCTAATATTGGACGAATTTCACAAGAGTCACTATGCCGAACATCCTGGTTATCAAAAGATGGTTACTGCATTGCGAAAGGAATATTTTTTGGCCAGGAATGAAGAAAGACGTGGCAGGTTATTTGGCGCGATGCTTAGAGTGTCAACAAATCAAAGCAGAACAGCAGCACCCCACGGGATTATTACAATCGCTACCTGTACCGGAATGGAAATGGGAAACCATATCCATGGATTTTATAACAGGTATGCCTAAGACAAAGAAAAGTAATGATTCCATCATGGTAGTGGTAGACAAACTGAGCAAGTCAACACATTTCATACTGGTACAATCTACTTATAGCGTTGCACAGATTGCACATGTGTTCATGCAGAATATATTTAGATTTCATGGGTTGCCAAAGGTAATAGATTCCGACAGGGATGTAAAATTTACATCAGTCTTTTGGAATACTCTATTTGAAGAATTGGCAACACAGCTGAATTTTAGCACGGCTTATCATCCTCAAACGAATGGACAAACAGAACAAGTGAACCAGGTAGTCGACGATATGTTAAGGGCATATGTAATGTAGCAACCAACCAAGTGGGAGGATTACTTGCACTTGGTCGAATTTGCTTACAATAACAGCTACCACACCTCACTGTGGATGAGTCCTTTCGAGGTATTATATGGGCAGAAGTGTCGCACCCCCTTGAGCTGGGGTGGACCGGAGGATAGATTGATGCTGGGTCCCGAGATGCTTAAAGAAATGGAAGAACTGGTGAAAAAGGCATGATTAAATTTGAAGGCAGCCCAGGATAGGTAGAAGAATTTTGCTGATAAGAAAAGAAGATTTAAAGAATATCAACTCGGGGACCATGTCTTTGTGATGATATGCACAAGGAAAAGTTCACTACAGTGGAACGGGTGTGCCAAATTGGCACCTCGATACTGTGGCCCATTCTAGATCCTAGCAAGAGTGGCACCCGTAGCCTACCAGCTCGCCCTACCAAGTCACATGCAGATTCATAATGTCTTTCATGTTTCCGTATTGAGAAATTATGTTTATGACCCTAAGCATGTAATTAATTAGCAGGCTGTTCAGGTGAGGATTATCACCAATAGATCTGTATAATTGTTTTCCTTTAAAACGAAACTGACGTAGGATGTTGCATGTGCAGGTAGAACCCGAAGGAGAGATCCAAGTAGAACCACTGAGAATCCTCGACCGGAGAGAGGAAACACTACGGAAGCGGGATATTACCCAAGTTAAAGTGCAATGGCAGCACTTTGGGACTGATGAGGCCACTTGGGAAGATGAAGAGTTTATGAGAAGAAATTACCCAGAACTGTTTATGGCTGGAAGACATCGGGATGATGTCCAATCTTATGGGAGAAATATGTAGAATTCCCGGATAAAGATGGTTGTAAATATTTTATTACTGTTATAGGTTAAAAGACATTGGACAATGTGCTATTTACTGTTTTGAATTAATAATAATTATTGACTCTGCACTGGAAAAAATTATAATCGAATCATATTTGGAAATTGTAACTTCCCATCTGGAAGTTGTTTTCTTTTTATAATGAAACAGTTGCCAAATAAAAAAGAAAGAAACCCTAACTGTTCCTCCTAACCGTAACCACCCAAGGAAAGGGGGTGGGAAAAGGAAAAGAGGAGGGGGGGGGAAGAAGGAACCGTGCTATAGGGACAGATGGGTACATGATGGCAAAGTTATGCTAATTTTGGTAAGGACCAGATAGCATTGGCACAACAGTGCAGAGAAAAGTTTGCTGAAGGTTGTGACCTCGCAGACATGCTTGGGGGGAGATTTGGGATGTGTCAACAAATCTCGAGGACGGGGGGAAGACAAGCCAAGAACCAGTGGTGACCAGGTTCTAAATAAAGAAAGGATAGTGTTGTGCATACCGGGTATAGGTAAGTACTGTTATGACAATTCTAATGTTGTAATTACAATACTAATGAATGTTCCTATTCAGTTGTTTAGACTAGTACTATAGAAAAGTTGCGAAATAAGGAAAGAAGAATGATAAATAGTGCACAGAAGAAACAGTTGAGTGTGAGGTATATTATAGTTATGAGTTGGTCAGTGTGTTAATATAGGCTAATCTCTTTATGACCCTTAGATGACAGTAGAAGGCTTTCAATGGCTAAAGCCTTTAGGCTTGGAACAACCAGTTAAGTAGTTACCCTGACCAGCTGCAATCGAAGATTCTGCCCTTTACACGATTGGATGATATAAAATATAGGGAAGGGTTTTTTTCCATACATTAAGGAAACAAAAAAAAAATGAATGACAGTTTAGAGGAGGAACCTGAAGGGAAAATTAATTTACCCCAGGAACCAGTAAAACACCACAATACACCAATTATTTCTTATGGGACCGTCATGAAACCCAACGGTGAAAATTAACAAGAATAAGAGAAATTAAGGACCTAGAATAATGAACTGGATTGGCTGCAAACCGGCCTGTTCATCTGCGACACGACTCTTTCTGTTCCAGTAAAAGAACTCTAAAACCCGGAGAGTAAAAAGTATGCATATTTATATATGTAAGAATTAGAAACATAGCGAATGCATTTGAGTCACATTTATATAGTTTAACGAAAAAGCTCATAATAGCCAAACCCAACATTAACCGAGGGAGTTAACGCCATATACTCAGTAGGTTAAGGAAATTGATAATATTCAGAAGGGCTTGACGGAAGCCGGTCCTCAACAATTATTGCTAGCTAAAACAAAAAAATAGTAATGCTAATAAGTAATGCTACCAACAAAAAAGACGAGTTATATTTTCTTTTCACATACAGAGAAAAATTACGTATAGCTACAGGTAGAGTAAAAGTACTTAAACTCGCATTTCACGCACAAAGTTGACAGAATACACATATATTGGAACCAGAGAAATAAGAAGTTCTGAGCAGTCACATAACTTCCATACAAGGGTCGAATGCCTTAATCCCAACGTTTAAGCCACAAGAATTTATATCAGACATTAAAATGAAAAACCGCGGACCACCATATAACAAGGTAAAATACTATACTTTCACAACTCGCGCTAACAGGCGAGAAATCAAATAGTCAATCATATTTAACAACAGACTGAGATAGAGTCGGCTCCAGAGTCGTAAGAAGAATTTTGCTAAAGCTACGATGTAACCAGTAAGCACAATGAATTTATAGTATGCCACTTCAACAGAGTCCAGAGGGAAAAGAAAAAGAAACCAAGGAAACCCCTCGTCGAGCAGCGAAGTCATGGAAAAAATTCAACAATAGAATAACCACGAAAACCCCTTTTGTTTCCAAAAAATCACAGCAGCCCAACCTAACAAGACACATATATACAAATATGTAGCCATAAGAAGATTTGGCAACCTCTGATAAACCACCATGCAATCCTGGCTCAGGGGTGAATATGTGGACTTACCTGGGAGAGGAGAAGAGCCAGCCTGGAGGAGAGGGTACCCCATTCATCTATTGATGGCGGAGCAGATACCCGACACCCATAACCAACCTGTTACCATAAAGAAAAAAATGCATTAGGACTCACCGGTAGTGCCGACAAGGGAAGAAATCGAAAAGCATAGACATAATCATCAAATAGGAGATTGTTTTCACCCTAACCTGCAAGTATATCAAGCAAACTTGTCACTTAAGGGTGCAGGATTACCTGTGGAGTCCTCAGCCTGCAACCATGGCAGACAGCATAACCTCAGGCAGAGCCAAACCCAGAAAACCAAAAAGAGCGAAATGAGTTCCGTCGTTGGGTAATGAGAATTTGAACCAACAATTGGAGGCAGCCAACAGTCCGATGCAATGGAGGAGATCTCCTCCGTCGAACCATTGCAAAATCCCGAGAAAGGTGTCCTCCCTGCAATTTCCCTTAAATGTGAGTGTGATGGAGCTTAATGGCTATAGATGAGGAGGCTTATGTGTCGAGTGTTGGGAGGAGTTGTTGTTAATAGCAAGGGAGGAGGACTATCCTAATCCCGTCAGCACGTGAGTCATATTAATGCGACGCAGATTTTCCTATATGGGAGTCCAAGCATGACTTAAAAACCTTAGATTTAATTCAAAACATAAACCAAAGCCTTGGTGAACTTAAGAGATCGGGAGGTAATTATTGTAAACAATAGTTTAATGTTATTACTATTGCTTTTTTTAATGTCTTTTATGTGTGTTTATTTTGGAGATGTTACAGTTACATTATATAAGAATAGCATTCGAAAAAGCCATAAGTTGTGAAAAACATGAGAGAGAATGTTTACAATAAATTGACTATTTTATTTTAATCGTGCGTGTGTGTGTGTATATATATATATATATAAAGTTACATTGGAGAAGAATGCCATGGGAAACAACCATGAGTTGTAAGAACTTTGAGTCAAAACATTTCATAAGGGTAAATTGAATATTTAATTTTAAGTAAATAATTTTATTATTATTATTATTCTGTTTTTTACTTTATTTTATGTATTATGTGGGAAATTTTTTAAAATATTATTAATTCAGTACTTTTAATTTAATTTTATTTTGTTTTATCAATTTTATCTTTACAACATCTCTCTCATACTAAACTAGAGAGTTTTTAAATTTTATTTTTGTTTTTATGTAATTCGAGGAAGTCAAAATGTTTAATATGACAAGGGAAGACATTACGACATCTCTTCCTAATCCCTTATTTATATCATAAAAATAATTCACATTTCAAATTTAGCACAACAAATTCATGTTCAGTTACCTATAAATCACTCTCATGCAAAAATAATTATATAAAAGTAAATCCTATTTTTTTAGACATAAGGACCATAGATACATAACTCAAAATCATTAAAATGAGATTCCCTAATTAAAAATAAAAATAATAATAATAATATAGTTACCTATAAAGCTAAAGTGTAATTTTATTACATAAAGACTATAGATAAATGAACCAAAAATTGAAACGAAGAGAAACAATTCTTCTTTATATATTTTTTTAAATTAAGAAAATTTATAATGGAAATTGTTTATCAAAATTTTTCCTGATTTTTTTTTAAACTTTGCCCATAATACACTCCTTACAAAAAATAGAGGTAGTTTTTGGTATAATAATTGTCTTTTATTTACACAAACCATTCATTTACCAAAAACTATAATGAGAAAAAAAATAAAAATCAAAGAATCACTCTCTAAATCTTATGTGTCTATATATAGTTTTGACACTAAAGGATTCAAATTTGGAACAACGTATAAACAATTGGTTATTTTTATGTGGAAAACTCATTAGAATTTTGTTTCTTTAAATGGGTTACTTTAGAGAAGAATATTATAGGAAAAAACAATGGGTTTTAAAAATTGTGAGTTATAGTGTTTGTATAACAGTAAATGACTATTTATTTTAATTAAATAATTTTATTTTTTTTATTTTATTAAGATACATTAGAGAAGAATGTCATGGGGAAAACCATGGGTTGTTGAAAACAGTGAGTAAATTGATATTTATTTTAATTTAAACAATTTTATTTTTTAATTCTATATTATATTCCGATTTCTTATTTTATTATTTACTTTTATGTAATTGTATGAGTCAAATGTTTTATTTAATAATATCATCTTTATTTTTTTAATTTCAATTTGTTTTATTAAATTTTAATATTTACGAACTCTTCCCCATACTAAGCTAGATAGTATATATATATATATATTATATATATTATATATATATTATATATATAATATATATATATATATATATATATATATATATATATATATTTATAATATATATATTTATTTATATATATATATACATATATATATATATAATATATCTTAGATATATAATATATATATATTATTTATTTATTATAAGTATAGTATATAGAATTCAAATTTTGAATCAAAATCAAATTGAATTTTAATCAAAAGTCATTGAAATTGAGATTCCCTAAATCTTTAAAAAAAAAAATCTATTAAAACATTAATAGAGAAATAAACCATATGCAAAAAGTAAAGCCTTAATTTTTCAAACTAAAAGGGACTATAGATACATGAATCAAATCATTTAAAACATGATGAATAGAAATTAATTATTATTTTTTGTTAATTTAATTAAGAAATTATAATGAAATTTGTTTTATAAATTTTTTCCTTATTATTGTTTTTTTAACTTCATGCTGGAGGACAATAATAATTATACAAAAGTAAAACCTAATTGCTAAAAAGTCATGTCTATTTTTTCAGAAGTAAAGCTATGGGTTGTGAAAATTGTGAGTCAAAATGTTTACATAATGGTAATTGCTAAAAAGTCAAGTCTATTTTTTCAAAAGTAAAGCCATGGGTTGTGAAAATTGTGAGTCAAAATGTTTACATAATGGCAAATTGACTATTTTATTTGAATCAAGTAATTCTTTTTTTTTTTTTAATGGGCTACATTAAAAAAGGATGTCATGGCAAAATTCCATCGGTTGTGTAAACCGTGAGTCAAAAAGTTTCCTAAGGGTAAATGTGATATTGTTTTAAATTAAATACTATTATTTTTATTTTTTATTATTGTTTATTTCTTGTTTTTATTATATTTTTTATGTTAATTATAGGAAAGTTCAAATGTTTTATTAATTAATTATAACTATTAATGTTTCCGATTTTAATTTTAGTAGTTTTATTTAGTTCATTAAATTTTAATATTTACAACATCTCTCCCATACTCCCATACTAAGATGTAGAGTTTTTAAATTTTATTTTATTTTTATTTTTATGTAATTTGACAGGGTCAAAATGTTTTAAACAAGACAAGATATGACAGGACAAAACATTACAACATCTAGTCTTAATCCCTAAATCAATTTGTGAATCTTCCTCACAAAAAAAAAAAAACAAATCTCAAATTTGGCACGACAAATTCACTCTTGGTTGCCTATAAAACACTTTGATGCTAGAGGACATAAGTAGCATATATACATAAATAAAAATCATTGAAATGAGATTCCCTAATTTTTTCTAAATTTTTTTTCCTATAATGCACTCCAATACAAAATTAACACCTATTTTTTCATACATAAGGACTATAGATACATGAATCAAAATCATTGAAATCGGATAAAGAGAAAATAATTCTTCTTTTCATTTATTTTTTAAATTAAAATATAATGAAAATTATTTTATTCAAAATTTCCCTAATATTTTTTTAAAAGTTTGCCTATAAGACACTTATGCTAGAGGACAACAATACCTAATTTTTAACAAGTAAAGATGATAGATACATAAAATCATTGAAACAAGATTCCCTATTTTTTTTGAAAACCTTGACTATAAGACACTCCGATACAAAAATAGAAGTATTTTTCATCTGAGAATTGTCTTTTGCTTAGCAAATCTTCTATCAAATTTGGAATACCAAATTGACAATTGATTATTTGTATGTGGAAAATTCATTAAAATTGTATGCCTTTAAATAGGCTATATTAGAGAAGAATATCAAGGGAGAGAATCATGGTCTAACAGTAAGTTGATATTTTATTTGAATTAATAGTTTTAGTTTTTATTCTATTTTGTTTTTTTATTATTATTTCTTGTTTACTATTTTAGTTTTATGTAAATATATGAGTCAAAATGTTTTAATAATAATTATAATAATTAAGTTTTTAATTTAATTTTGTTTATTAAATTTTTTCTTCACCACATCTCTCCCATGCTAGGTTGGAGAGTGTTAAAAATTTATTTTATTTTTATTTTTATGTAATTTGACCAAGTCAAAATGTTTAATAGGATAGGGTAGGACATTAAAACATGTCTTCATACTGGATTGGGGAGCCCCTCTCAACCCAACCATGGATTTAGACTATTGGTTTTAGTTATCTACAGTGTTTTTTATGTGTATTTAAGAGATTCCAAAACAAGTGCAATATGGAGCGTTGCTACTTAGTACCAGCATCTTATGCAAAAGTAAATTATATATATATATATATAATAATATATATATAATATATATATATATATATATACTATATTTTAAACTAATATAATATTGAAAAAAAATTAATATAAAATTTAAAGTAAGAAACTTAAAATCATATTAAAAGCGTGTCATTTTGTTCGTATCCATTTTGCAAAGGATTCTTCTTCCACTTAAGGGATGAGGATCTCTTGACTTTTTTTAATATTTTTAATTGGGGGCCTAGATAATATGCTTAGTCTTAATGCTTATCAATTTTTGTAGTGTATTAAATAGTTTGTTAGGTTGATTTGACTTTTAGTAAATTATAAAAATCCCAACCCACCAATTTCCTAGGGATTTGAGATTATTCCAATTCTAATAAGTTCCTCCATGATAAGTTCCTCATTATTATTTATAACATTCATTTATATATAAGAAAATTTTATTTAGCAAAATGGTCCATTATTTTTAATAAATTTAAATAGTTAGGTAAGTTCCTCATTATTATTCATAACATTCATTTACATATAAGGAAATTTTATTTAGCAAAATGGTCAATTTACTTTTAATAAATTTAAAAAATTAGGTTCCACAGGTCGCTTCCCACCCACCAATATCCTAGGTATTTGATATTATTCCAATTCTAATAAGTTACTCCATGATAAGTTCCTCATTATTATTTATAACAATCATTTATAATTCCTTCTTTTTTTGTTAAGTTAAAGTTGACCCATAACCTTTTTCTACATGGTTAATCAAGTAAATGTGTGCATTAGTAAGCCATTATTCCTGTTGCAATAGTTTCTTTGGTTATATTTATGAAGCCTTCAGCTATATCAACCACATTTTAATATTTTTAATGTTGTTGTATTAGTTTATGCAACTACTTACATAGACATTTTTTTTTGATCTTCTAATATAATTTTTATAAGAGGTGGCAGGAGGGGGAGGGATATTACTTAATCCCAATGGAATAATAGAGATTAAATTTGCAGAGGCCTGTGAAGGAACACCAAAAATTAAGCTAATAAATATGGCCTCCTACAAGGTTTATACATTGCTAAAGAAAAAGACATTAAAGATAGTATTGTTCTCAGAGACTTATTGCCTACAATCCATTCTCTCATTAAGGAGAGTATTTCAAAGGATAAATCCCTTTCCTTGGTGTTTCAAAGAATCAAAAGTTTTGTTTCTTTATTTCATACTAAGGAGTCTACGATATTCTCATAAACAGAAACATGGATGTATATCAACAAGAAAATAAGGCCTGCTCTCTAGAGGAAACTAAATTAGAAATTAATGACTTTAGTAAATTATGACCTATCCCCTAAGACTATATGATCCCTACAATCTAGATTTCCCATTCACCCCTCCCTTATTTGGCTATTTGTATTTTTGTATTTAACCTTGGTCCCCCTCCCCTCCCTTGTACCCTCCCTATTTCACTTCCCCTTCTAAGTGACAGCCTTCATAAGCCCCTCAAATTCCTTGTTGGTGCAATAAAATGGTTTAATGTTCGAAATTTGATCTCCAATGACATGGCATTATATGAGAGTCATCGCCATGCATGTTTATTTCTCTTTGTTTCACATGCTTTCTATCACTGTGTTCATCTTCCCAAACCTTGGAATCACCTTCCACTCATAATCATGGCAGATCTCTTTAGAGGTTGTACTAGAAAATTTAATAATCGACTAATAAGGATCTTGTGAATGGACGTGGGAATTGGTAATAAATTTAACTTTTGCCTTTATCTAGCTCCATTCATGACTCAGTTCGTATCTAATATTTCTTTATCTCCTTCGTGGTCTAATAATTTGGTTGCAATTCTATCTCTAGAATTTAATGTGCCATCTATGCGTCCGATTTTCAGGCGATTGTGTGAAGAGCTCCATTTCTGGTTTAGTTTTCTCCTCGTTTATGTGGCAAATTGGTGGGTCCAATACTCTAGTTCAAGGGAATTTTATAGAACAAGGCTCTCTGGTTTTCAAGCCACTTCAATAATGCTTGGGCTCCCTAACTCTATCATCATCAAGATTATCTGAGCTCTTGTGCATGAAGGTAACCCTTTGTTTCTAGTTTTCAATTTGGTTTCCTACATCTGACAAGGCCTAAGTGGAAACTATAGTGAAGTTGGATCCTTTCTCAATGCTCTAGGTTTTCATTCAAGTTTATTAAAGTAGTTTTAGGCTTTGATTGACACCGTTACAAAAGTATTATGTTCTTTCCTCTTAGAGGTCTTGTGGAAGTTTTTGGTTTAGTGGTAGTGTGATAATTCTTTGTTTTGTGTCTCTACGTTGAACTTGGTCTTCTCTTGTAGTTTGAAAGGAATTTAATTGACCCAAGTTGTTCTACATATGCTTGGGTTATCAAAAATTTGAGGCCTGAAAGGTTTGAGTCTAAATTCCCCTACCCGTAATCTTTTCAGGTCGACCTTCTTTCAGCTAAAGTTATCTTGGGGAGGTCTGGGTCATATTTTTACAATATTTGTGGCTTTCATAGTCTCTGTCCTCGAGACCTCATGAATTATAACTCTAGTTTTTAGACCTCCTCGGTAGCTATCCCCTTCTCACATTGTTTTTCTGCTCACGAGGCTCTCCATTGGGCTGATCACGACTTGCAAGTTAAAATTTTCCAACTATATCACTCATATGTGGAACACACTAATAAGATAATGGCTCTCCAACCTCAAATCTCTTGCCTGATGGATGAAGTGGATGCGCTCAGGGGTATAATAATGGATGTCAATCTCAACAGAGATGTTCCTATAGGTCAATACTGACTCCAAGATGATTCAAGCCAGAGGGACATTGGTGTCAACAAGCTAACAATCGAAAATGACTAAATTTCATGTAGAACACAAATCACTATATGTTTTTATTTTTTGTGTACTTTGGTCTATAGTTAAGTCTAGTAGTGTTTATTGGTGTCTTTTGTATTTGGGTCTACAATTAAGTCTAATGGTGTCTTTCCGTGTAATGGGTTTATAGTCACTTTGATCTTAGGTCAATATTGAAACTTGGAAATGTAATCCCCTGAGTATTTATTACGACTGAGCACAAAATTAATACTAAATATACTCATTTTTGTTTAATATATAATATAATATATTATATATATATATATATATATAATATGTGTGTGTGTGTGTGTGTCGAATTCCAATTGTAAAACCACATTAACATTATTTATAACAATAGACAAAACAATTTACATTTTAAAAATTCAATATATTAGTTTCAAACTATTTAATTTATTTTTATAAAAAAATTAACAAACTCTAGAAATTACTTGTAGATTCAAACTACATATTTTAATATGCTAAAATAATTGACTTGAATGTACTCTAGTCATTAGTGGAAACGATAAACAATTGATGAAATCACGAAGCATAAAAGAGAAAGAATTCAATAACACATAACACAATAATTTTTTGGGGAAAGCCACAGCTAAAAACCCATGCTATCTGTATATTGCACTAGTCAGAAAATATGAGAAGATTACAATTCTTTGCTCAAGCTTGAGTAACTTCTGCACTATTTCAATCTATCTCACTACTTCACAAACAAGCTCTAGCCAAATCTGCTGCCTGCCAAGCTCATATTTCCTTACGCAGTTTCCTCAAGAATTAGCCCAATTTTAATTAGGAAATTCCTCAATAATGAAATGTGCAATCATCATAGGCCTTCCTCTGATGGCATGCATCGGTTGTACAATTCAGATGATTATAAATTGATGGTACACTATCCCTGAACTCCAATATCAACTCGATCTTTCTTTGATCTAGCATGCATAAGTTAATTATGAGTGAATATTCAGTTTACTAGTTAAGAAGTGTTGGTTACACCCCACTACTATAGGTTACACCCCACTACTAGATCTCCCACTAATTCCTCCATCAGTTGGAACCAGCTTAATTGAATTTTACTCAGTTAAACTAAATTAAATAATTACAACTCAAAAGAACTCAACCTGATCCCCTAAGATGTAGGAACCACTCTACATGACTCTAGATAGACTCCCAAATCGAATTAACTGAGCCAACTAAGTCAAATTAACTTAGTTAACTATTACAAGTTGCTATGATAATTGGAATTATAGTTTAATTCCTAATTTAATTCAAGGACAAAATTAAATTATGGTTTTCTTGTTGCATTTTTCAACATTGCCTCTCAATAAGAAAGGGATTATATTCTACTCCGATCCTTTCTCTGTGAAACTCAAATTTGCATCTTGACAATTTCTTTGTCAAAATATTTGCATCTTGCTCCTATGTAGGAATTTATTCCAGCAACATGGTCCTCCTCTGCACATAATCTCGTAGATGATGATACCAGATGTCAATATGCTTCGACCCATCATGAAAATATGGATTCTCGGAGAGTTTGAGACAACTTTGATTGTCACAGTAAATCATTGTAGGATCCATCTACTGACCAAATAACCCAACAACGATCTTCCTCATTGAGACAACCTTACAAGTTGCTTGACTAGAAACCATGTATTTTGCTTCTACTGAACTGAGTGCAACTAATATTTACTTCCTACTGTACCAAGAAACTGTTGTTGACCCAGTACTAAATATTCCCCTTGATGTGCTCTTTTTGTCGGATGGACTCCCTACTGAATCTGCATATGTGAAGCCTTGTATCTTCACTCCCTCTCTCTGTATGTACCAAAGACCAACCTGAGTGGTTCCTCTGAGGTATCTAAACACATTTTTAGTTGGCTTCCAAAATATTTTGGTTGGCTTAACCATGGATTGAATAAGATGGTTAATTGAAAAACACATGTCCGGTTGTGTGTTCACCAAATACATAAGTGAAACCACAATTTGTTTGTAAATAATAGCCTCCATTACTTCACCTGAAGTAGCATCCTCTTTCCTCTAGTTACCTGCTAGATGGGTCTCCATGTGTTATGAAACCAGTTCACAAAAAGATAGAAAAGATAGTTGAACGCCTTAGAATTCAGCCTCTTCGAGGGGGAAACCT
>APFE031352779.1:58534-83144 GCA_000404065.3 Pinus taeda
TTGCAGAAATGCTAGAGGCTGGTATAATTCAACCTAGTCAAAGTTCTTTCTCTGCTCCAGTAGTATTGGTGCACAAGAAGGATGGATTATGGCGCATGTGTCTGGATTATAGGGAGTTCAACAAGCTCACTATTAAAGATAAGTTTCCCATTGCTATCATTGATGAATTACTGGATGAATTGCATGGATAAATTTACTTCACCAAGTTGGATCTTCGTTCAGGATATCATCAAATTAGAATGAAGACTGAAGACATTCCTAAAACAACATTTAGAACTCATGAGGGTCATTATGAATGTTTGGTCATGCCTTTTGGCCTTACTAATGCACCTTCTACATTTCAAGGTTTGATGAATTCCATTTCCAAACCCTTCCTTAGAAAATTTGTGTTAGTATTGTTTGATAATATACTAATCTACAGCAAGTCTTGGAAGGATCATGTTGAACATGTTGACAGGATGCTACAACTATTGGAGGAGAAACAATTATATGCAAAAAGATCCAAATGTTTCTTTGGAGTACAAGAGGTGAAATATCTAGGTCATATTGTATCTCATGAAGGAGTTAAGGTAGGCCCTAGCAAAATTATAGCCATTAAGGAATAGAAAATCCCCACATCTATAAAGCATCTGCGAGGATTTCTCGGGTTGACAAGGTATTATTGCAAGTTTGTTAAGAATTATGGGAGAATAGCAGCACCTCTAACAACATTATTGAAGAAAGAGGCATTTTCATGGACTCCAGAAGCAACAAAGGCCTTCGAACATCTTAAAGAGGCAATGTGCCAAGCACTGGTCTTAGCTACATCGGACTTCACAAAACCTTTATTGTGGAATGTGACGCTTCAAGAAATGGAATTGGTGCTATTTTAATGCAATATTAAAGACCCATTGCTTTTGAAAGTTGTCCAATTAAGGGAAAGTTTTTACACAAAGCTATTTATGAGAAGGAAATGTTGGCAGTACTACATGCACTTAAGAAATGGCGACCCTACCTAATGGGAAGACACTTCAAGGTAAAAACGGATCATGATAGCCTTAAATACTTAGAACAAAGATTATCCTCTAAAGAGAAACAAAAGTGGGCCAAAAAGATGTTGGGTTGTGACTTTGAAATCATCTACAAAAAAGGGAAGCAAAATGTGGTGGCAGATGCACTCTCAAGAAAGGATGAGGATGTGGGAGCATTGTTGTGCACCATTTCTATTATCCAACCAGATTGGATAAATCAGGCAAGGGAGGAGTGGAAGAATGATGAAGAAGTGTGGGAACTTATTCCAAAGTTACAACAAGATTCCATTACATATGATACATTTAACTAGTAAAATGATTCATTATGGTACAAAGATCTCTTCTACCTCTGTAAAAATTCGCAACTCAAACAAAAGATTCTTATGGAATTGCACACTTCTCCCTTAGGAGGGCACTCAGGATTTTTAAAAACTTACAACACGGTTAAAAAGGGATTTTTTTGGGATGGCCTTAAATCTGATATTGAAAAGTTTGTGGCGAAATGTTTGGTTTGCCAACAAAATAAAGTTGAAACAATTATGACCTCGGGTCTATTACAACCTTTATCCATTCCAAACCAATGTTGGGAGGAGGTTTCAATGGATTTTATCACAGGGTTACCCAAGTCTGAGGGAAAGAGTGTCATCATGGTGGTAGTTGACAGACTTACCAAGTATGCACACTTTTGTGTATTGTCACATCCATTGAAAGCCAGTATAGTTTCTACTGCATTTATGGAAACAATTCAAAAACTACATGGAAACCCAAAGATTATTGTAAGTGACAGAAATCCCATTTTCACTGGAAATTTTTGGATAGAATTATTTTCTTTTCTTCGAACTCAGTTAGCTTATAGCTCATCTTATCATCCTCAATCTGATGGGAAAACTAAGATAGTAAACAAATTTTTGGAAGGATATCTTCGTTGCTTTGTATCTGATAACCCGACAAAATGGGTCAAATGGTTGCCTCTAGCTGAATGGTGGTATAACACTTCCTTCCATACAACAACAAAAATGACCCCATTTATGGTACTTTATGGATATCAGCCACCAACCATCATATCATATTTAAGAGAAAATTTTAAGGTTCAAGCAATGGAACATCACATCGAACATCAACAACAAGTCCTCCAACTATTAAAGGATAACCTCGTGTTGGCACATAATAGAATGAAACAATAGGTAGATCAACATCGCAGCGAAAGAAGTTTTGATGTAGGTGATTGGGTATTCCTATGGCTACAACCATATAAACAAATGTCCCTTAAGCAAGCTAAGAAGGATAGTAAATTATCACCAAAGTATTATGGTTCGTACAAGGTGTTGCAAAAGATTGGTACTATGGCATACAAGTTGGAGCTTCCTACAGCGTCTCGAGTGCACCTAGTTTTCCATGTTTCATGTTTAAAGAATGTTATAGGAGACAAGCTCCCAGTTCAAAAAATATTACCAGAACTTGACGAGGAAGGAAAAATTATATTAGAACCGGAAGTAGTCACAGAAACAAGAACTGGACAACTATGAAATCGATCAAGTTTGGAGTACCTCATCAAGTGGAAGAACTTATCCACTAAAGATTCCACACGGGAGGATGATAATTTTATACAGAAGCATCTAGAACTACTCAAGTGTTGAGGACAACACTTTTTTTGAAGTAGAGGGGCATGATAGGTCCCTAAAATACTAGTGATTACCCCATTACTATTGTAGTTGTATCCCTTATTAATATTGTTGTGCCCCTATTGTCCCCATATTTTTATTACTATGCCCTATAGAATCCCTCTATTGTTATTTTTGTGCCTCTATATTATTATTGTTAGGTCGGCTGGGTGATATTGTGACTCCTTAGACTCCTATATATAGAAAGGAGGTTTTGTCGTTTGAATCATCAAATAATTGTTCATTTATGTAATGTAAAGGAGGTTGCCCCCTCAAAGAGGCTAAATTCTAAGGTGTTGAACTATCTTTTCTATCTTTTTCTTGAGCTGGTTTCATAATAGCTTGATGCGTTAAGCTTAGGGCGAGTGTCATGGTTGTTGTAGTCTCTTGTAGATAATGATCATAGTAGTAGGCTTAGTAGAGAAGCCATAATTTGATGAATATGATGGTTGGGAACCCCAACCTTTCAAGGGATTTTTGCATCAGGTGATTAGTTTAGATGCTTCTAGAAGAGGCATAGTTGGATAATGCTCAAAAAGATATTTCCAATAGTATGTTGAAGTCTACAAATGGCCTCTTGGATTAGAATTTATTTCTAGACAAAGTTAAGTGACTCTAAAGTCCAAGCTGCAGAGGCTAAGTATGGAGAAGGGTCATAGTGTTGACCCAATTTGGCACATTTTTCCAAATGCGATGGAGCTGCAACAAAGGTTCGAAAGGAGAGCTGGGAAGATGTGGCCTTTTAGCACGACAATGAAAATAGTTTTGATTGGCCAATAGTGTATCCCACCACACAAGTCATCTTGATGGAGGGAGCTCAGAAGATTGCAAAGGGCGAATGAAGTTGAGGCGCTAACATGAAATAGGTGAACTCGCAAGGAGCACCAATAGAGCAATGGAAGAAGTTTCAATGGCCGAAGGTGGAGCCCACTTGACAGCTTGGCCGAACGAAGGAATCCGAGTGGTATAACCCCAACGCAAACTTAAGGCACACACAATGAATGTGACAGGAGACAGGCACCAGTACACGTAGGCAAAGTGCGAACTAACGAGGAATCGAGTGGGAGGTCCCCACTACAACAGTTCAACCCACTGATGGGGATCCTAGAAAAGTGTTTAGGGAGCATAATATTAAGCTTTGGGAGATAGGCATTGGGCCACGCAATGGCATTCTGACAACACTATAAATGGGAGTTTGGGTAGGCTTAGAGGTGTTGGGAAGTGGTTTCAAAAATGCCGATTATGCAGATCAACGACAAAGAACCATTTAGGGACCACTCCCTCTAATAACACAAACCACAATGGTGTAGTGTCAAGGTTACTTTCTTGAGTTAGGTGGTTTGTTGATTAACAAAGGAAAATGGTGCAAAACAAAGGTATCAGGGACCCCTTCTCTCTCCTCTCCAACAAGTAACATGGATGCATTTGATTGTCTCTTTGAAGATGATGGTGGTAGATGATGTCAGCATGACATAGTTGTATAGGGGACATGTGACAGGCAAATCTGGTGTTTTTGGGTGGCCTAATGGTTAAGATCTGGGTGACATGTGTCACCACTTAGGGGTTGCCATGTGGGGCTCATGATATCATCCCAAAAGAGTTACCCTGAAAGGTTGGAGTGGTGTGTGCAGAGGAAAAGTAGGCTTACTGGGCATCTAGTAGACGTGGTCATGTTAGAGTAGGGGCCAACGGAAAATGTGGTGAGTAGACACCACCTAGACAACTCATCCTGTAAGGAAGAAACTGAAAATTTATGAAGGGGCACATAAAGGATGCAACAGGCAATAAGCTTTAGGACACCTCAGTTAGATAGCTCATCCCAACGGGGCTTTTTTTGGCAAGTGAAAGCACAGGGTATATCCCACAAGATGAATAATATGACAAGGATCATCTTGGAGGAAATATAAGGGCACACAAAGTTTTGGTCAGGCAATAGGCATCAGGACACGATGGAATCTAATGAGGCATTATGGAAAGTAGTGAAAACTAATGAGAAAGGTGTCAGGTGGACCCCACGGGACAGTTGAGCCTACTAAGAGAAGCCTGCAGAATTTAAAAGAGAAGGCATATAAACTCTCTAGGATTGGGTTCTCTCACCTTAGCACCAAGATTTGGACATCTCGCATAGAAATGAGACCAATGGCCTAGAGCCATGAACAAAGGGAATTTAGCTCATGAAGGGCACAGAGGGACTTACCGCATATAGGCTTAGCTGACAGTCATAAGAAGTGGTCCTATGCTAGATAAGAGGCTAAGCACCAACGTGAGAGGGGCTATAATGAAAAAGGGTCATGGATTTGTATTTGGTAGCACCTTTAGTAGAAATCCTATGGGATTTGGCATGAACAAGTCGACAACTACTTTGGAAAGGCTTCACCATACTTGGAAGTTATGCCATAATTGTATATGGCCATAGTTGGAGTGAGTAAAGCTTGGATCACAATTTTAAAGGCATGGATGAGTCGACAACTGAGAAAATGGACACAAAAGCATTGGCGTTGCTAGAGTAATGGAAACTTCAGAGAGTGTTGAGTCAAAGAAATAAGGACCACAATTGCAAAAATGTTGCAATGGATCCAATGTTAACTGTCGAAGGTAGGAGACTACGACAGAGAGGACCATGATCTACAGAGTTGGAAGTTGACTCCAATACTACTATGCTTGGTCTTCCTTGCACACTTCATGGAATTGAATAAATATCAGACCAATCTTAGAGAGGCCATGCTAAAGTACATCTCAAGCTTTGTGAGTAATCAGGAAGCGTGGAGAGCCTTGCTATAGCCTACAATTTGACTGAGAATTAATTCTTGGTATGAGAGAAATGCTTAGAAATCCATTCCTTGAATTAATTCAACTACACTGGCCAAGTAATTTTGATGCAACCGTAGATGAGATTGATCAGGAAGACCTGTCCTATGAATTATGGGAAGCCATGCTGAGAGTATTCTCTCAGGTATTGTGGATGGTAGTAGAGACAACATCGACCAATGTATAGTAGAGGAAAAAAACTCAGGATTTCAGTTGAGCAACTAGGGAACACAGAATTATTGAGTGAGATGAGTGGAAAGCTTTATATGTGTGAGCATTGTTGAGAAGAGCCCAAGTGTTCCTGTGTTGCAAATAAGGGGTTGAGAGTTACTATGTAGTGTAAATAGGATAAGAGTCCCTATGTAGAATAACAAGGTCAAGAGCTAAGTGTATGTTGTTGAGAGTAGAGAGCATGTGTGAGTATGTTACTATAGAGTGGGAAGAGTGCAGAGAGTTTTGTGTACTAGTGTAGACTTTTGAGGAGAAAACTGGACTGCTGCAGTGTTCCATGTGGAAATTGGTGGCCATATTCCTTTTCCACTTGGCCCCCCACCATTGTTTCTTTCAATTTTTCAGTTTCCTTAATTGTAACACAATTTACTATTTTTAGCAGTTTTTCAGGTCATGAACTTCCAGAGCCACTTTGAGGCCCTGAACAACATTTTTTTGGAAAATCACTAGTAGTGCATATTTTATTTTAACTTGATATTCATTTTTAGATGTTTTATTCCTCAGATATATGTTTCTAATGAGGTATTGTATGCATCAGATGAAGATCGTATGCCAAAAGTTACGACCCTGATAAGTTGATGTACCAATTTACCCCAATAGGGCCCATAGTTTGGTGTTTCATCTCCTAGGGTTAGGTTTTTGGATTTTTGGGGTTTTCCAGTATTTCTGAATAATAAATCATCCCTCAAGTCTCATTGTAACACAGTTCATACGCATGTAACTGCTACATCTCTTCTCAGAGATAAGCTACCATTCTTTGGGCTAGTATCTTTTCCATTCTCTTTGTAAGCATATTTCAATATCTAATATTAACGAAATGAAATGTTATTTATGTTGAATCTCTATATTAATGGTTCTATTTGTTATTTTTTGTTTTCCTTTTTAAATTCAGATCATGCAGAGTTCGCACAAGATAAAATGTTGTGAAGGCCAAAAGCCTACTGAGGAGAAAAAAGATGGAAACCAGCAGACAGGTTGCCAATTAGAGTGAGTAGTAAGTTTTATTTCGAGTGTGGGTTGGAGCACGCATACAAGAATTTAGTGCTTCCATCTCTAGTGTGTGTCTAAGAAGGCTTAGGGGTTGGTGCCTCCTGCAAGTTGGCGCTTGTAACATGTCCATGAAGTTGGTGCTTCACATGGTGCTTCTAGTAAGTTGAACATGTGTCTACAAAAGAAGGAAGTTGGTGATTCTTGCTAGTGGGTGTTAGCAAACAATTAAGGGGAGTTGGTGCTTCCTGTGAGTGATGACTCACAAACATATTGATGTATTAGAGTAGGTTCTCTTATTTTTACATCAATAACAAAAACAAGATTTGTTGTTTTTTTTTTTTTGTCTCGGAAGGGTTTCCACATTAAACCTCTATGTCCAATGTGTATGTTGCTCATGGTGTTTGTATTCATGTGATGATTTCGTATTGTTGCCTCACTATATTTTGTTGATGGTTATATGGATGGTTGCCAAGTTTGAATGAAAAGATAAATTGACATAAAACTTTAAATTAGCCTTAATATTGACTCACCCCCACCCCCCCTCCTAGTATTAAAAATTGTTTCCAAAAATTTGTATTAGATATCAGTTCCTTTAGGAATAAATTTAATTATTGAAGTTACATCAATGGGAAATAATGGCTAATCAAGTTTGGCTAACAATAGAAGGAGTTCCATTTCTAAATGGATTAGACTATGAGCTCTAGAAGACTAGAATGGAAGCCTATTTAATGGAAATCAATGAAAACATTTGGCTATCTGTAATATATGGAGAAAGGAATGAGTTCAATACATTCTCCAAGGAGATTATTATGAAATGGATATCAAAGATAGATTCTAATAAGATGAGGCATTGTGAGTCAACAAAGTAAAATTTGGACAAATTGCGATGTCTATATGGAGGAGAGAGCTACATAGCTGAAGAGGAGGTCGAAGAATCTTTCTACTCAAGCATTGAGATTGAATTTGTGAAGGTTTTTTATAATGGGAAGAAGGGAAGGAAGAAGAAGAAGAAGACATCTAAAAGGAAAGATGCCCAAAACATTCAAAATACTTCGTCCAGTGAGAAAGTTGTTGCTCATCACCCTAGAGCTAACTCTGGAGAATCGAGAGGTAAGCTACTTCTTAGTAATAAATGAATTGATAGGTTATTTATCTTCTAGATGTTCATATGAAGTTTCTAAAGAAAAATATACAAGTTCATCTAATTATATTAATGAAGATATAACTACTTCAGTAGTAGTACCAAATGAGGGATCCTCTCAAGAAGAAGAGAGTATACCCCGTGAAGAGAATAAAAGTACCCCTGGTAGTGATGAAAATGGAATACTCCTCATACCTATGGAAGATTCCATGAACACAAATATGGATTTAGATATGTGTGGTGGCTCACCTAGAACCTTTGATAACGAAGAGAAGGATATGAATGCAGGGGTCTACTTTAGGAATAATTTGATATCTACTCTAAAGCAGATTAAGGAGCTATGAGAAACAAATATCAAGAAAAAGGAGCAATTTCATGAATATGATCTTGAGAATGAGAAGTTGAGGAAAATGATCATAGATTTAAATGTTCAATAAGAAGAGGTTAGTTGATTGAATGGGAGGTTAACCAATTAGCTGAATGAAAGAGAGGCCCTTTGGGAGGGACTACAAGATGAAGTAATCTCATTGAAAAAAGATTTAGAAATTTCAAATAAAGAGTGGTCTCAACATCAAAAGCTTGGGGAGAGTAGGAAAGTCTTGGATGAGATGCTTAATGAGCAAAGATCCCCTCTCATCAAGGCTAGTTTGGGTTCCAAAGAAGAACCAAGCTCCAAGAAGGAAAAGGTTGAAGGGTAAGCTATTCAAGTAACGGAAGTTGTAGGTTCCAATGAAAACAAAGGAAAAGAAGTCATTGGAAAGCATAAACAACAACAAGAGAAGAAGCAACAAAAGGGTGTTGAGAAAAATAATCATAAAGGGATGAATCATATCCAAAGGAGGAAACATTAGAAACATAGGACTTCTCGATGTAGAAACTCAAGCAACCATGGAAGGAACATGAAGAACCAACAAAATTCATTTTCTCCTCAAGGAAAAATCTCTCGAATAAAAGGTAACTTTTGTCATCAAAATCCTTTTCATGGTTATTGTTTTTGTTGCAATAATTTTGGACATAAAGACATAAATTGTGGATGGCATGCAATAAAACAAGTTATGTTGGGTAGCAACAACCCCAGAATGGACAAAGTGGCTAGGAGTAGGCATGTTGATAGTGATAAAGGCTTCACAAGAAATATTTCAAGAATAGTAACTCCTTTGCTTCATTATTGTGCTATGATAAATGCTACAATTGTGGAAACTTGGGTCACAAGTTAGAAATATACAAATATGAGAAGAAAAATCATGCTTCTCAGTGTATGCATGCAAATGTATTAGCTTAGGTTTTGAAGACAAGAAGGAACAATAAAGCACTAGAATATGAGTTTTTCTTCAATGGTTTGTGTCAAGGGAACACACTAAAAAGAGGATAAATAAATAAAAATAAAATCATGAAGGATGATCCTCTTACTCTTATAGTAGACACCTCTAAAAGTAAAAAATGCAACAAGAAGACATGGATAAAGAAAATAGGAGGTAAAGAGAAGTATCCTTCGATCATGTTCAACTGAGATGATCCAAAATGCATCCTAAAACCTCTAAGTCTTCATGTATATTAACTATCGGAAACACTATCACAAGTGAAAATAGTGAAATAATGGAAAAAACAGAGGTAAGCAAAGGTGGAAGTAATGCTGCACAGGAGCCATCGGATCAGATCGATCAATGGTCCAGATCAAATCAAGATATCGTAATTGGGAGAGGCCAGCAGAGTACATTAGAGGTAGCCTTACAGAAATTGTGATAGTGATTAGCACGATTTAATGATGACCATTGATCGAGTTTGTAGATCAACTGCCCAGATCAACTCACGATATCACATTGCTATAACACAAGGGAGGACTTACCGAAGGCTCGAAGACCATGCGATATACGATTGCAATATATCACATCACAATATGGAATCACAGTGATACAAAGGCGTGGGGTCTATACAACATGCGACTTGTGATAGTCAGACCTGGTGGGGTTTATAAATGCGGCCTTACAAATTTTGAGTTATGATATAAAATTGTTGTTGGGATTTTTCTATGTATTTACACATTTCTGTTATAAAATCGAAATACAAAAGGAAATGGCGTGAAGTGATAAAATTGGACCCAAAATTTTTAAAGATGTGGCTTTATGTTATTTGAGTTCCATAGTAAGTGGGATTTTGAGCGGGCCTTAGGTGGTAAGTAGTATTGGATGGGCTCCGCCCCATCCCATACACTGGCCAACACGTGGCATGGCGCAGGAGAGATAAAAATGCCTTTTTGGGTGGGTAATATTTGTGCACATAAGCCACCTGAAATGGATGTCAACCGTTGGATCGAAGATTAGGCAGATCAATGGTGTGAAATACAAAGTGGCTTGTGATAGCCCTAAAATTCATACCTGATAGGATTATAGGGTGGATTCAAGATTATTTGAAGTCCGATAGAAAGTGTTTTATCGGATTTCTCCATTTTTTTGTGTATTTCTCTGTGTAAATAGAGAAATGACTATTTGGGATTTCACCCATGCCAGGGGTCCTTTCCGTTTGAAAAACAAGTGGCCACCATACCTTAGAGCATTTAGCAAAGATTATTAAATGCTCCAGAAGGAGAGGAAGGGACAATAGTCGAGAGCCCGAGAGCTTGAAAAGCGAGATGAACGGACAAGCAATGATAGGCTTAAAATCCATTCAATAGTAGAGACGAAGTGAGCAGTTACTGAGATAGAGAGAAAGCCGAAGACAAAGAGCAAGAGGGAGATTTTGTGTATTGTAGAATTGAGGATTTCAAGTAAACCCCTATTTTTTTTGCACTGTTGTGTTTCAATTCGGTTTGAGCTCACACTTGTAATAATATGCTCTTGAAGACATAATATAGAGGTCGACACTAAAAGCTGGACTAGGAGATGTAGCCAAGAAGTCTGGCGAACTCCTTGATTATTTGTTGTGTTGATGTGTGTGACTGTTATGTTTTCTAACTGCTCATTGTTTATATTATTCACAATCTTTTTGATTTGTTGCACTAAGCAATATAGCCATTCCTACACATGAGTCTATAATACCTTTATATTGATTTAAGATATCATTTTTAGATCAAGTGGTATCAGAGCTTTTGGTTTTATTAAGTTTAAACAAACTTGTGCTGGATTTTGAATGCTAACTAGATTAAAGTTCATATTAGGAGAGGGAGAACTTATTGGGCCTAATATAGAGATTGGAAGAGTCTATTATTAGAAGAGAATGGTAGAAGAAACTCCATTGGGATCAGAATCTTAATTTATGAAAGTTTTAAGGCACTCCAAGCCATGGTGGAAGAGATGTATCTGGAATTTAAGAATGATTGAGGTGAAATCCCCTCAACACCTAAGCTAGACAAAGGAGCAGAAAAACCTATTCTAGTTGCCTCTCTAGAATGCAAAGGAAAAGGAGAAATGCCTCCTCCACAAACTCATCCATCATCACCTTCATCATCCTCATCATCTTCTTCACATAAAACTAGCCTTGATAAGAAAAAGAAGAAAACTTCTTTGATTGAATTAGATGTGAAGTTTGATTTGCCAATTTATGATGGAGAACTAAATGCAGAGAAGCTAGATAATTGGATAAGACAAATTGATGTATATTGTAGGGTGCAGAACATTGATTCAGAAAGAAGGAAGATTCAACTGGCTAGCCTTCAACTTGGAGGAACTGCGCTAGTATGGTGGAAGGTAAGACACAAGTTGATCTGAAAAAACATGGTAAAACCTTTTTACCTGGAATGAATTTGTTTTTGCTATCAAAAAGAAATTCTATCCTTTAGATTATATGTAGTAGGTAATGATGAGTTGGAAAACTCTTCGCCAGTTGAAGGGTTAGAGTGTAAAAAGTTATACTCAGGAATTTAGGAAAAGAGCTTTAACTCTAGTTATATCCTTGGGCTCACCTAAGACTTTATTGAAGTATATAGGTGGTCTGCATGGTTATTTAAAGCATACTATACTCATGTTTAATCCCACTAGCCTATATGATGTATTAGTTCAAGCGACACATCTAGAAGCTAGAGGTAAGAATGTAAACCTAGAGGTCGAGGGAACATCAAAATATTTTTTAAGCAAAAACAAAGAAAAGAAGAAACTGAAATGGAAGGAGAGGAAAGCAAACACTGTAAAGAAGGATAAACCTTCATGCACTCATTGCAAGAAATAAGGACATGATGAGGCACACTGCTGGTCTTTGCATCTAGAACAGAGACCTAAGAAGTTCGATGGTAAGGAGAGAAAGAATGATACAACTATTTAGCAGGACTTGGGATCAGATTCAAGCGATGAAACAACAGTTACAACCACAAGCATTAAAGGTAAGGATTATGAAGCATCCATAAGTAATTATGCATAATCTGTTGATAATGAAAGTAATAAGAGGGAAAGAAATTAGATTTTTTGTATTAGAGTAATTTCCAAACATAATAAGATTAATACTTTGTTTGATAGTGGATCACAAGTAAATTTGATTTTTGAAACAATTGTAAAGAAGTTGGGATTACAAACAAAACCTCATGAGAAGCCATATCCATTAGGTTGGGTGTGTGATAAAACAAAGCTACAGGTAACGAGACAATGTAAACTTAGGTTTGCTATTGATCAACATTTGTAGATGAGGTTGAGCTAGATATAGCTCCATTGGATATATGTGGTATTGTTTTGGAAAGTCCATACTTATATGATAGGAAAGCTATTTTCTATAGAGCTAAGAATAAGTATCAAATCACTAAAGATGGAATTTAATATATTGTAAGAGTTCATAAACTCATGACAGATGAAAAGAATTGTGAATTCAAGTAAGAAATTTTTACTAATGGTTGTAAAGACAAAGGATCCTGAAAAATCCAATGCATTTGAAGGCTGCGATTCTAAACAAAAAGCTGATTTAGTTAAAGTTGTTTCAGAGTATGGCATTCTATTTAGAACCAAAAGGTCTGCCACCGAGGTGAGAAATAGTGCATGATATTTGTTTACAACGAGATGCTCCACTAACTAACATTGGAATCTACAGGTTATCAGCTTTAGAGAATGAAGAGATAACGAAGCAGGTACAAGAGTTTCTCGATAAAGGGTTTATATGACCAAGCACATCACCATGTGGATCTCCAATCATGCTGGTCAGAAAGAAAGATGGTTCATGGAGAATGTGCATTGATTATAGAGCACTAAATAAAAGAAAGATCAAGAATCATTATCCTCTTCCTCTTATTGATGATCTATTAGATCAATTGAAAGAAGCAGTTTACTTTTCTAAGTTAGAATTACAAAGTGGTTATCATCAGATTAGAGTTGCAGAACAGGATGAATGGAAGACTACTTTCAAGACTGTATGAATGGACAAGACCTGATTGTCAAAGGTAAAGGAGTTCAACCTTCATCTCTTGGAGAACCTTGGACATAACTGGCCAGAATTGTTCAGAGCTATATCACATGTGATGGGAGAAAATATGTGGTAAGGACACATCACCTTAAATTATTAGCAGTTCTGAAACAAAAATGTTTTGTAAACTTGTCTGTGTATTTGAATTTCTTATTGCATGACATTGCCTGAAGCATAAAAATATCCCGGCATATAAAGACTGTCATGAGCCACGATTGCTTGATTAGGCTGATAGTAAGTTATGACCTCGTCCAACAATGGTCAAGTTGGGAGGAATTAGTATTTGCCATTGAAGGGGGTTTAGCTTTACCCACTCCTAATCCTATTCCAAAAAGGAAATAGACTACCCATACCACGAACATTCCCCAAAAATGCAAACACTCTGCTAGAATAAGGACAAGCTTGGGAACAGCTGAAAATCCCCAAGGTAGCAGTAGCCAACCCATAGAACTAGCTAGTCCAGAAAATGAGCAATATTTACAGTTGGAAGGTCGGGATGACTGGGAGTCAGAACTTGAAGAAATCAAGCACTCTAGTGAAGAGGAAAGAAATGAAACAGAACTTCCCTCAATGCCAAACACAAGTCCACCACGAGACATATTGCATGATATTGAATTGGCCCAGATTTTGGCCAATATGGTTGAGTTCATACAACCTAAAAGTGCCCTTAATTTGAACATCAGGGCAGCACAATCTGCAGAGATCTTTGGCCATGATAGAACTATATCATAAAACATAAGTGGCAGAGGATAGAAAAGACTAGAGCCCACCTGTTACCGGGAATAGTGTCCACTTGGAGCTGCTATTCCCACTAAGACTGGTAGCTATCTTAGAAACAAACAAGTAAAGTCTAATTTTGCTTTCCTTTATAAAAATAGATAAGAATGGAATAAAGGACACCAACCTTAGTCTTGCGCTTGGTTCCTTATTTGATTCCTCTCCTTCCCGATATATCTTAGCCGCTTCTTCTTCATCTACCCAACTTCAAAGAGCACCTATGGAATCAAAGCAACATACTACTATCGAAGAACAAAGATCTATATTCATAAATAACACAGGACCATATATGTGTTAACCATACAAATGCATATATAATCAAACATACAAGAAAATGGAGGAAAAGTTGAATAGCTTTATTAAGATCAATAATAGCAAGAGGATTACAACCATATGTTCTGACCCAACATCATCCTCCGGCAAGAAAGCCCTTCTTCACCTCAAGTAAATATTAGATCACCCAACACTATGAAGTTACACCAGAAAACCAACAACACTTCTCTACAAGATACAAAATTCCAGCCTCTGGATCTTTGTGATGAGGGATCCATATATAGATGATTGTATTGGGGTGAGTCATCTTCTGGGGTCTTGATTAGTGTCCTCTCTCTGATAGTTCTTGATTCCACTTGGAGACTGGTGATCTCTTACTCATCCCTAGTCGAAAACAGAAAGGCAAGTGTCAGAGGGGAATCTTCTAGAAGATTCCATGATCTTCCACCTCGCAAATTGTCCGTGCCATTTGTCCATTCCTGACCATCGCACCCTACAGAGGGGCCATTCAGTATGCATCACACCCTTTACACTGGGAAGGTGATATGCATCGCACCCTCTGCACCGGGTATTTACTATGGTGCAGTTTTGACCATTTCTGAGCAGTTTTTAGTGGAGAAATTCTAGGAGATGATGTAACCAGCTGACCTTGTTCCTTTAGGCAGTGAAGCAACACTTTTAGGGACTTAGGAGCCCTTAGTTTATGGACATTTATGATTGGGTTTGTAGTGCCAAAAAATCTCTATAACATTTTCCCCCTAAAGCATGAGGTCGTTAATCTTTTGATGTTGGGTCAAATGCTTTACCATGAGGATCCAAATTTTGTTTCGAGCTAGGAGGCGACCTGTAATAAGATACAATACAATACTTTATCTCGAAAACATTTTTCATGATCTAGCTGAGGCAAGCATTCCCATGCTCAGCTTTATAAATTCATTTTCATGTACATAGGACAGACAATCGTCTGTGTGGCAGATTGATGATTTTGACTCATCATGCTTTGATTTGGATGATCATTTTTTTGGCAATGATGTACATTTGATGTCTTTATATTCCTGAATATATCGCAAAATGGATGGATGAAACTAGATCTAGGGTCTTCAAAACTCATTCAATATTCACTCGGAGTACAAGTCGATCCATGTGAAAAATTTTCTGGAATCGAACATGGAAAGATGTCGCCTGATTACCAGCCAATGATGTAAGCTGTTAATAGGCGCGAGAGGAATCACCAATAATCACAATGACCCTCAAGGTACTACAGTACAATTCACGTGGTGTGAAAAATGACTTGGCATCGAACACCATGAAAAATATGTCGGTCGAAGGCCATTAATGTAAACCTGTCGCCGAAAGTGAGAAACTTGCCATTGAGGCATGCAAGCTTCAAAGTACTGAAAGGGTTGTTCCTAGGTCGACTTCTTGGATAATGAGTTGATGTCGACAAGAAGTGACCCGTCGTAGGAGGGACTTAATGAATCCCACATCTACGACACAGAATGAAGCAAAATGATTTTGGAGGTGAAAACGATCTGATGATATAGTGTTCAGGGTGGCGGTCATGAAAAGAATGGAGTGTGAATGTATTGCAGCGGGTGAGACACAGGTGAATTCCTTGAATGACTTCTCTTGAACATATCGGCGACACTGACGATGGATTGGTAGCGTTAACCTCGAAGATGGATGGTATGACAGACCAATGCTGATATGACCAGTGAATGGAACAACCCAACTTGGCTCGGATGCGGAAGGAAAGTGTCATGTTCAAGAGCGACTTGCTACCAATAAAGTTTTTTCAAGTTTTCTTCCCAATTTTCCCTAGTCATTGTTGACCAGTACCTCTTTATTTTTGTCAAGCTTGAGGAGGATAACATATGCTTGTTCTATAATCCACCCTTCGGGTGACCCTGTTGCTATATTTTAGCGAGCCTAGCGACAACGAAACTCGTTCTCGTCCATTTGGACAAGTTTGTCGCTATTCGGTTTTAACGAGTTTAACAACAAAGATAACTCGTTCCTTTTCAATTTTAGAGAGTCTGAAAGGGATGGAAAGGAAACTCCAAAGATTCTTTTTCATCATATAATCCCTTAAGTCTGAAAAGCATAAAATAATATGAAAGGGATGAATTTTTGATAGTTTTAACGAGCCGAACAAGACAAGCATTCGATCTTTTTGTGTAATAATCTCTCAGGTCCAAAAAGATTAAAATCTAAAGAAGGGATAGCACTTCCGATGACTTCAACGAGCCGGAGAGGCTAATCGCTCGACAATTTTTCATATTTTATGAGTCAGTTGAAAAGAGCTTAAAGGAGACTCGTTTTTTGAGGAACGACTGATGATTTTGGGTAGCAGCTGATTCCAGGTAAGGTTTGGGGGAAACATTTTCTCATTGCTTATGTTTATTTTTTAACGAGCTTGAATTCTGCATTAAAACTTCTCGTGATAAGTTTGCATGCCCCCAGCATAATAACGCAAATTGAGGTGCCGACAAGCTTCATTGCATTCAACTTGGTGGTTGGAATGAAGGTTTACGTTCAGGATCTTTGAAAGGCTCGATTTGGAAAGGGAGTTGTTTCATTTTTTATAGAGGTTGACACAGTAAAAGAACTATCCTCATGGCGACCTTTGATCACAACTCATAAGGGGTCATGAAGGAAAGATCTGGTTCCAATGCCCCCAGTACATAATGTACAACATCGCTTAATTGATCATCAGATGATGTAGCTATCGTAGGGCTTGGAGGCGATGCCTAGTGATGATTCATACTATCAAAATGTTATGAGTTCTTCTTCATTTTTTTTGATGTAGAAGATCTCATGGGACAGGTTTCCACTATGGCCACTTCTGCCAGCTTACTCGGAGGAGGAAGGGCAAACATCTCCATTAAGGAAGGGTTTTTTAAGAGACCTACTTTGATATTTTGAAGTGATTGAGAGATTCCGTGGATCATCAGAATGCTTCCTGTAACTTGTGAACTGTTGGGGAGAAATGTTTGTTGGCCGACGATTGTGATTCCTCCTTGGAAGGGAAATGCAATCTTTCTGAAGTATGTCGACACAACGGTAGCCATAGCATATATCCAGGGCCTTCCCAGTAGGATGTTGTAATCGAGGTTTCTGTTGATAACTTCAACATCAATTTCTATTGTTTTTCCCCCCAGTTCGAATTGCAAGTTACTTAAAATCCCATATGGAGTGTATTTTCGCCCATCAAATGCTTTTAACGTCATTGATGATCACAACAAGGGTGGTGAGCCTAAAGTTTTCCAGCAACTCATTGACATAATACATGTAGATGCCTCCTCATCAATAATTGTTCGATGAACAGTTTTGTTGAGGGCTTTCACTTGAATAAGGAAAGCTAGTTGAGCTAGTAACTGAGGGTCATATCCTTTGTGATCAAAGGCCACAAGATTGGAATCCATTGGGTCAATCACACCTATTGTTGATAATAAAGCCTTCTTTTGGGAGGGGTAATTTTGCAGTACCTGAAGTGTCGACATAGCGGACAACGATTGGGCCAGATCCTCCACTATATTATAATGTTGTGCTACTCTGGCACGAGGATTAAATGTCAATTTGTCTACTACTCCCTTTGGAGGCTTTATCGTTAGCTCAGGAATGATGGGTGCCACAACTTCGGTCGAAGTTGTTGTCGAACTACTAGGTTGATCTGTAGCGTTGTTGTTCGACATTTGTGGATTTCCATAATATTTATTCCTAGTCGATATCAAAGCATCATTTTGTTGTTTTGAAATGGACAACATAAGCACTCGGGATGGGGAAGAATTGTCACTAGCAACCAGATTGGTTCCCAGGTTTGGAAATGGATCAGTCAATACCACTGAGGTTTTTGAACTCTTGAAGGATTTTCTATGCTCAGCTTTATATAGACAATCTCTTGTCCGATGATCCTCATCGCATATCTGACACCCCGAAGGAGGTTTCCTTTGCCCAGAAGGGTTTGCAAAAGATTTTTTAGGAGATGAATCCTCTTGTTTCTTCTTTTTCCCTTTCTTTTTCTTCTTGCCTCCTGGTTGCTTTGTTTCTTTGCCTTTGTTAGTCAACATGGCATTAACCTCCAAGGCAAGAAGTTTGTCATTTGCATTTTGACTTAAAACCGTACGGGCCTTCTTTGATGTATCCTTTATGGTTTTCGTGCTAGTCGTACCTATCATGCCATCGCTAGCATGAGAGTCTTTGTTTGCTTTAGGAAGGCGAGGAATGGAAAATTCCAGTCTAGGAGCATCAGGGATTTTATCGTAGAGCGTGCTAGACTGAGTAAATATCAAGTCTAGATGTTGTGCACGAGCAATAACTTGCTCTTTAGTGATGACTCATCCCTTTGCCACATCTTCTATAGTAGAAGGGAACAATGACTTAATAAACCATTCAGCTAACAGCTGATTAGGAACATATGTTTTTACCATTCTACACTGACGTTGCCACTCATGAATATGATTGGATATGTGAGTGGCCGTCATTTGTTTGAAATTGGTAAGAAGCTCTGTTCCCGTTTCGTACCTTATGGGCAACTGAAAATGGGTTAAAAAGGTTGTGGCTAGGGCACTGAAGTTGTCAAACGAAGTTCTAGGCAATTCGATATACCATTTTGCTGCCGAACCAGTTAACGTTCGCTGAAAAAGGTGAAGCCTGATCGTATCATCATTGAGAGTGTTTGATGAACACCACAGATGAAAGGTCATCACATGATTTGACGGGTCTTCACCCAGATTTCCATTAAATTTAGGAATATTTGACAAAAGTTTATGTGGAATTGCCGATCACCAAGGGGCATAAGCAATTGGATCATTCGTCAACCGGTTTAGATCTGGTAATTCTAGAGTTGCTACAAAGGGCACTTGTTGATTCAGGTTAGGTGAAGCATACCCAGGATAAGATGGAATCGCCTGAGCAGTGGGTCTTTGTATACCAGCATAATGTATTTGATGTTGGTAACTTTGATAAGGTTGATGGGCATAACCATTATAGTATGGTTGTTGATAACCGCTTTGGAAATGCGGTTTCCCATTACTTACAAAGACTTGTTGCTCAGGTCCCTAATATGATTGTTGGAATTGTGGTTGTTGATATTAAACTAGCCATGGTTGTTGGACCATTTGTTGTTGTCCAATACTGGATGATTGACCAAGATGAGGAGTCATAGTACCTGTTTGAGCCTGAGTCGCTCCAGATAAGGAGGCACTAACCTGAGGTTGTGATTGAATTGCTTAGATGAAAGGTTGTTTTATTGCAACTTGAGAAACTTGGGGTTGACATACAACAGGGAGAATTTTTACTTGCGATGCAGTCACCATAGTAGGTATAGTGGCAATATTCGACACAAGGTGGACTGGTCGCATTAAATATGCAACCCTTGGTTGCTGAGGCAGTATTGGTACCCAACCGCTGGATGTAATTCCAGTTTGACCTGAACTTTGTTGTAAACTCCCATATGGTTGTTCTATAGGAGGGAACAATGAAAAGGCATACTGCCCCCCATATGGTGGCAATCCAGTACTTAAAGGGTAGATTGGCCTTTGAAGACACATTGGATCAATTTGTTGAGTTTCAACATTAGAAATACCAGATGAGAATCTGGATGAAGAAATAGGAGTTGACCATGTCATCAAAACAATCCCTGATTGGACTCTGGCTTGTTGTTGATAACTTTCCGAGACAGATGGTACACCAGCGAACATTGTTGGAGTAGCAACAGGAGGTTCTGCTGTTGCTGCATCAGATGACACAGTCTTGGATGTCGACGGTTGTTCAGACATATTTAGTCTATCCAAAATATTTCCTAGTAATTCTACAGGAACTTGTGATGAAGGGAGACTAATTTCTAAGACTAATGAGGGAAAAGTGATGTTATTCTGATTAAAATAAATTTTAGATGCTTTGACACAACTTGTTTTTTCAATTTTTAAGAGTCGAGAAAAGACAAAAGATGACTCTAGTCACCTTTGATTTTTAATGAGCCTAAAGTGACAAGTGCTCAGATGGACCTTTTCTTTTAAGGAGTCTGGAAAAGAATGAAAGAGACTTCTTTGGAAATCTAGGCAAAGGGGATTACCAAACCAATCACAAAACTACAGAATACTTTTTACAGTACGACAGTCAATCTTCCTGAATGCTGTGTTCAGTGCATTGCGATCGATAGGGCGGTAAACACGGCTTCCTAAGGATAAAGGATATAGACTATTGTGGTCTCCCAATATATACTCGATGGTACTTGGGAGCACAAGTCCGTACTGGCACTTGTCATCTCAGAGTGGAGGAATCACCCAACCAACAATGAAAGAAACAGTTACCCGGTTTTACAATGCCGGAATATGTCTCTAGCCTAGACTTCTAGATGTTGTGTGTTAGGTTCCAAAGCGTTTTTAGATTCATTAAATTTATTTTATAGTTGATCTTGTTTAAAAATTTGCCTTTCAGGTTCACCGCGTGATGTGTATACAATTCTGAAAATGCAGTGTAAGATGATAAACAATTGTTTAATCTTCTTTTGGCAATGAAAATCCTAGCTACTAAGGAAAGAAAATTGAGAGTCTTTCAACAAAGAGCACAAAGCACACACTAAATGCAATGTCCTAAACCAAACCAAGCAGTCTAAATGCAAATGCACATGCATGTATTTGTTTTCAGCCTTCTTAATGTATAAACGACGATAAGAAAGCTAAGTGCAAATCTGAATTATTTTCAAAGTGACAAAACTTAACAAATTTCTTTTCAAAATGAAGTGAAGGTAAGGGCAACACTTTGCGATTTCGAAATGAAAACTGTTTTTCGACACCTTAAAAACTACTAATTCAAATCATATACAAGAGTAATAGTATAATCGACTATCAAGAACAATGGGATTCTCTTCTATGACTGAAAATGACACTTACGACACTTTCATATTAAGAAATGACAGTTCAACTATGCTACTTCTTTGCAAAACATAACTGAAAATGGCACACAATACATAAAAACACTTACAGTTCTTTGCAAAATAGAGGTGGAATGATGGAAGAGAAGGGGGTTTTCATGGAGATATACTGACCACAGACAACAAAACTCCTAAATAGAACTGAAAATAGTGAAGGAAAAACTAAAGTCTGAAGGTAAAGTTAACCTACCCTGACCATCACACTTGTCACACAGGGAATTCAGTATGCAGCGCACCTACTGCACACGGGAAGTGTGATGCATACAGACTGCCTTGAAGGCAGGGTGCGATGGTACCAGTGCGAGACTTCTAACCAGTCTTTGCTCACAATTTGCAATTCAGTTCAGGGATTTAGGTCAAGTAAGTGATGTTCAATAAATGTAAATCACAGGGGTTGATCTAAGGAGGTTACTAGATCCACCACTTAGGGCAATTAGAACGTTTGCAGATCGATTGTTTAATTCATAAACAAAACCTAGAGATAGATTGAAGCAACATTGATCTACTTTGCATTTGTATAACAAATGCAGTTCGAAGGCTAGCTAGCTTGACTTCAGGCTCCGTCTGTAAGTTTATAAAATAAACAAAGATAGACTAACAAACAATCTATTCGCTCCCGAGTGGAGTCGCCATTTTGTTACCGGGAATAGTGTCCACTCGGAGCTGCTATTCCCACTAAGACTGGTAGCTATCTTAGAAGCAAACAAGTAAAGTCTACTTTTGCTTTCCTTTATGAAAATAGATAAGAGTGGAATAAAGGACACCAACCTTAGTCTTGTGCTTGGTTCCTTATTTGATTCCTCTCCTTCCTGATAGATCTTAGCCGCTTCTTCATTGTTTTCCCAGCTTCAAAGAACACCTGTGGAATCAAAGCAACATACTACTATCGAAGAAAATAGATCTGTATTCATAAATAACAGAGGACCAGATATGTGTTAACCATACAAATGCATATAATCAAACGTACAAGAATATGGAGGAAAACTTGAATAGCTTTATTAAGATCAAGAATAGCAAGAGGATTACAACCATATGTTCTAACCCAACATCATCCTCCAACAAGAAAGCCCTTCTTCACCTCAGGTAAAGCTTAGATCACCCAACACTATGAAGTTACACCAGAAAACCAATAACACTTCTCTACAAGATACAAGATTCCAGCCTCTGGATCTCTGTTATATACCTTGGGGGGTAATATGGGGTACCGAGGGAGGTACCCAAGGTAATAATGTAATAATGGGATGGTCCATAGTAATAAATAAGGTGGTTAAGCCATGTCATGTAAGGGACCACAAGTAGTTAATAATAATGTAAGGGGCCCATGGTATTAGTTGATGGTATGAGGAAACCATGGTAATGGTGCATGGTATTGTATGTATGAGGCCTATATAGAGGTTAGAGACTCCACATGGAGAGATATGAAGAGAAGTATTCTTGTATGAACAAGAATATGGCTTGTGGAGTATTCTCCTTCCTTAAGGAGTGAATGTATGGTGTTGCCCTACCTTAAGGGTTTGATAAATAAGAAGCATTTCTATCTATTTCTATCTTGTTATTCTTGGCTTTATTTCTATTATCATAATATTTCTGGTTTAGATATACAACAAGTGGTATCAGAGCACTTTCTTGGGGAGAAAAGTGGAATTTTTTTTTATACTTTTTGCAGGATTTCAAGGGCGACAAGTTTGCAGATCAGATCTGTACGTTTTGGTTCAAGATCTGAAAAATATTATTGTAGATCTGTATTCCTTGTGAAGAAATAGCTGATTTCAAAACAAAAATTGGTCAAATCGGGGTCTGGACGAAGGCGATATCGCTGATCTAAAAATCAGTAGGGTTGGAGACAATTTTTTGGGGCAGCGAATTTGCGGCGCAGATCTAGACATCCTGGTGCAAGATCTACAAGATCTAATTGTAGATCTGGAATCTTTAAAAAAAAAAAAAAAAAAAAAAAAAAAAAAAAAATACAGTCGAATCGGAGTCCGGATGAGGGAGATATCGCTGATTTAAAATCATCACTTTTTTTTCAGAAATTTTGGGTGACGGCGGGAGAGTAGCAGCGTAGATCTGGAATTCTAGTGCCTGGATCAGGATTTCTATCACATGGGCAGATGCAGAATGGTTGTTACATTTCCAAAAATAGGTTATATTAGAGATTCTGAGCAATATTGACAAAACTGTGACAATTTCAAATTTTCGCCAAGTCATAGAATTTTTTCTCAAAACCCTCTTCATGACGACTCTACAATTTACTCGGAAAGATGAGGGTCCTACTATTGAAGAATTCCTACAAACAATAAAGCTCAAATATGGGAGAGTTTGGAGGGTTTCAGTGTGGTATAATTTAAAAGATGAGGCTGACAAATGGTGGTTCTCACTTGACCACGAGCAGTTGACCAAACTTTCAGATGAAGAATTTGAAAAATTACTTTTAGACAGATGGTCTCATGCCAGAAAACAAGATAAGGAGAAACATCTGGGTTTATTTCCCACTGGTATATCCTTATTGGAGATTCATGGGTTGATTCAGAAGGAGAAGATCGTTGTGTCTATAAATCCTAGTTGCAAGCATAATTTTATCAGTGTTAATTTGGCAAAAAAATTGCAAGTCCCGGCAAAACAAATTCAACATACACAGGTTGATAATGAGGATGTTCAAGTGTACAAGGATTTGAAGATTTCTATGGATAAGTATGTGTTGCATGGTGCTTTTTATGCTTCAAAGATGGATACTATGGATGTTGTTTTGGGATATCCTTGGATGGAATCCGTGGGTACTATCAATATTAATGTGCAGAAGAAATTCCTGAAGCTATGGTATAAAAGGAAGAAAATTACATTACAGGATATTTCCATCCATAAACAGATAGAGCACATGGAGGCTGAAGCAGAAGATGTTCAAGGGTCTGACATATCAGATGATGAGCAGTTGATGGTCGACAATCAAACACAAACAGAGGCTGAAGCAAAAAAGGTTACAGGTGCTGATACATCAGAGGAGGAATCAGTGGTTGAAGTCATATTGCAAAAGAAGACACCACAACAGGCACCTCAGCAGGGTGAATTAAAGAAGAAGACACCGTGGGTTAAAACTTCAACATATCATCACCCACATCACCCCACAAGACAACCATCAAGATGGCAACCAGTTAGTCACAAGGACAACAACCCCCACAAGATAGATAAGGAGAAGCGAAGATCCACCTACTACACATCAACACAGAAGAGCTACCACGATCAACTTCCATCTCAAGCGAGCGAGGCACCAGCGAGATCGAGGGTTCACCTTTCTCTTGGATGGCTAGATGCACGTGCATGGTATCAGTGGACTACTCTTTTGAGTAGATCTTATTATTTGTGTTCTCCCCATGTTTCGGGGACGAAACATGCTAAGGGGGGTGGAATG